>PVIJ01000177.1:298312-324575 GCA_004024925.1 Scalopus aquaticus
GAAGGGACTCCCTTAGTAACTTGCAGGCCGGCCATCAAGTTAAAGAATGAAATCCCTTCCTGTAGCCTGTCACAGAAACTCCCAAATGCCAGAAAGGCTCTGAAGAGTAACCTTGCCTGCAACTGATTGGCTCTAACCTGGTCTGACTTCACAATAGCTGGTGCATTTTCCTTGAGCAGTCTGCTGGTCTAGGACCAAATGTTGAGCTTTTATCAGTCCTATTATCTGTTCAAATGCAAAGGAGGGTCCAAGTAAAGTGAATAAGTCCTTTTCATTCTCACCAAATAGGCCCCATAACAAATATTTACTTATACTTGATTCATTGGATGTTATCACTGTGTGTAGTTTAACTTGATTTTAAGCATGTGTTTAAAACAAGGCCTGCCCTGTTTTCCTTATCCTTTGGTGATTCAGCGATAGAGGTTTGTTGTCGTTTTCTTTGCCTTTTCTGCAGCTCACAGTTCAATCAGAGCATTATTATTCTTACACCAATCCTGGGGAGTTCAACTGTTCTAAAATCTAAAAGCTCATAACCAGAGAGCTATGTCTTAAACTAACTTGAGTCTCCCTTTTCTTCTTGTACAAGATAGGCAAGGAAGTGGAACACTGAAAGGATGCAATAACATTTTTTTATGTTAATATATATTGATCCTCACCAGTTTTGATAAAGAGTGGTATTCAATAAATCTTTTTGGTTGTGATGTCTTTGAATGCTGTAACCCCCACAAACTCCAGGATGTTTCTACTTGAGGACTAGGTAGATTTTCTAAACAGAATCATCTCAATCTGTAGATCTTTGAGGACATAATGCCATTGAAAACACACCATCGGATCTAACTGCAGAGTTCACATGGACATCCAGCTTTCTATTAAATAAAATTTAAGACTCATAGCAAATTGGTCATACAATTTACAATCTGTACACAATGCATACATTGTTTCTTTTTATATATATAAAGATTTATTTATGCATACAAGAACTGGGGTGTAGGCCAGAGGTGTGGGTTGGTGAGAGGATTCACCAGAGACAGAGTGGGAAGCAGAACAGGCAGATCTAATGAAATACATTGCTGAGGGGAGCAGTGGGTGAGACAGAAGAGGTCTGCTGCGCCATGTGGGTTAGCTCCCTGGATGGGATTGGAACTCAGGCTGTAGAGATGATAGCACTGAGATTTAACCCGTAGGCCACCAGGGAGGCCCTGCATACATTGTTTCAATGAAGAAGAACAAAATAATTTGAAGACCAAATTCATATTGTTTTACGAAAGATTTTTTTCTCTGCTAGATAAAGAATTCCCTGGGATTTCATGTTAACTTTCAAGAAAATTTAAAAATTTTGCTCAAATCCTGCTTCTCACTTAGGTCACTTTTCTAAGCTGTGTAGGTATTCTTTAAGTTAGGATATACAACGTAACTTTGCACCAGTCTCCTACCCACAAACTTGAAGTACTGAGAATAGATACTGTGTGCTGAAGATCAGGCCTGTCCTCCTGATAGAGGCCCTAGGTTCCCTACCTAAAGTTGCCATTAATATTGGCTTCCTATATATATTGTCAAAGGGAAGCCAGGTTCCTGAGAAGATCACTTCAGCCAAAAGTGCAAATACTGCTTAGAGCCCTGGGCCAATATGTTAACAAGATTAGTTGAATTGGTGATTTCTTCATAGATAGGGCAATCAATACATTTTTAAAATAAAATTCTTCTTTAAAGAATTTTGTTCCTTAAAATGTAAAGGGAACCAAGCAAAGATTGGCAAAGCTATATTTGGATTGACACTTATGACAAGCAAGGGATTCCTATTTCAGCTGAAGTTGCTTTGTTCCATTTCTTGGGAAATGAGGGTAGAGATGGTAACATAGGACTAAAGTAGATTTCACTGAAGGCAAAGGGTCTATGACAAGAAAACAAATTGGAGAAAAATCATGAATTCTTACATATATGGTAAAGACGTTTCATCAATTCAAACAGTTTGGCCTGAAATTTTATCCACCAAAATGCATAGAACTTTCTTTATAGTCAGTTTTATAACTGGCATGTGAAGGAATGCTATTTTAAAAAGTTAATTTTAGTTGGGTTGGATAATTAAGTGTAGAAAAGTGAAGCAGCCTTAGAAGTCAGTGAAATTGTGTTGTCAAACCAGCACATGACACATATAGGCTTAATTTACCAATTCTTGTAAAATTTTAAATGGATAAAATGAATCACTAATAATACCTTTAAAAAACTCAATTTTAGTTGATAGGACTGAGAAAATCATAGATAGGGTTGTCAAATGTGTATGGGTTAAACAAATATGAGATATATGAACATGGACTTGAGGAAATTGTGCTAAAAATGAGTAAATAATTCAGGATCAACTATGGTATTTTCATCCTGAAGACAACATTTAGAAATTTGTCCAAACAATAAGTTTGCCATTTTTAAAAAACCAGTGATCACTTAACTTTTAGAATTTAAAAAGCATATGAATTTAAGTGCATTGTAACCCTCCAAAAGGGGAGCTCAGCTTTCTCTCTAGTTTGGTTATGTGATCATTTTGCTTCTTCATCTCCAGTCCAGTCTCAGCACTTAGGAACTCAAAATCTTGTCTTTTAAAGTGACCTTATGTCATGGTCCAGAACCAACCTTAAAATTTGAGGTTGAGAGTCAGGGGTATGAACTCCAATGTGTTTCTATTCCTACTGTCTCAATTTGGGCAGTTCTTTCTGGAAATCAAGTTTTGGGATTCCCTGGAATCTTCTCATTCTGTCCTCCTGTTCAATGGCTACATTCAGTCTTTACTGCCTTCTCTAGCCGCCTCTTCACTCTCTTTTTGTTTCTGTTTGCTTTTTTAGTACCGCCTCTGTAAGTAACTCAAAAAGTTCTTCTATGATCTGGCTAATCTTAAGCAACAGGAGCCAGATCTACCGGCATACAGCAATTTATCTTTCTATATTATCATAAGTTGGTTGGGTTTTTTTTTTTTTTTGAAGTCCACAAAAGACAGATATTTCCAGTCCTTTTCTGAACATTTTAAATTTTACATTATTTAAAGAAAGAAATATTACATTTAGAAAAAAAACGTTTTCAAGATTTTTGAAAAACTTAAATTCTCCAGCTTAAGAAATATCTGGGTGGCATCTTGGCAATGGATCTAACCTGTAAACAGCTCAATGTGTGGGTGAGTGGAATCATCATAATAGAGTGGAGTCAACCCACAAATGCCTCTGAACTCAGAGTCCAGTTACATTGGAAATGGAATGAAAATTCCTAACATCCATATTTGCAGACATCTAACAAAAGAAACAAGAGAGAATTGAAACACTGAAACTTCAGAACTGTGTGCTGAAATTAGTCTAGGTCCCCTTAGTCACCCAAAGGGAAACAGTATGGTCACTTAAAGTGCCCGCAACAGAAATGCAGAGATGTCATTGGCCTTGGTCAGGGTTTAGGGGAACCAGTGTGCTGCTATCTCCCTTTCCCTTCCCTCATCAACTCCATTCCTTGATTTTCTCCTCTGGAGAGGAGGTCAGGCGGGCTGGAGATCTAAAGCAACTGCTTGGAAGTAGGGAAATAGGGCTAATAGCCACAGGAAGGGTGAGTATTTCTTACTCCAACTGTATGAGCATGAAGGTATTCAATGGAACAACATGGCGTGGAGACCTGATTTCTTTTATTTGCTATCGCCCTCCCGTAGCCTCCACCCAAGCAGTGTCAGTGCAGGCCCATAAAATCTTGAGAATGTTACAAAGTTAAAATTGTAGTTACATGACTGTTCTTGAAAAGTCCTTGGTGTCTTCATCTCTGGTGGGGACTGTCATTTTCTGGTTTGGGCACCCACGTCTCAGAACCACCGTCACCAGTCATCAATATTTAAAGCCGTATTTCCCAAGTATTATAATAATTTTGCTATAAAGAAAATGTGTTTTTGTTCATTTACCCAGCATTAAAATAATCATTTTCCTCTTATCCTTAGAAGAATGTAAGCTTTTAAGAAAGAAATCCAAAAACCACGGGATAGTCAAATGAAGGAATTTTTATGGCAGTGCCAGAAAAAAATTTCCTCCTTCTGTCCATATACTAGATCATTTTTAAAAAATGACATTCAAATGACAATCACATGGCAATGTCTTTGCTGGAGTTGCTATGCACGATGGTGCTAAACTCTGTGTTATAATATATGTTGCAGATGGCACCTACAGTGCATTTATGTAGGGATTTTGTCCACCCCTCCAAAAAGATATATTTACTTACAATGATTCAAACAGATGGATAGACAAATCTGTCTTCGATATTTAATACTAATATATTAATGTGAAAATGACTTATAACAATAGGTTTGTTTTCTAGAGCCTAATGCAATGGTTGCCATAAGAACACAAATTATGTGTACATTTTAATGCATCTATGCTTCATAATTATGCATGGTTGTGTGCTGTTATAATTGACATAAAATATAAAACAGGTCAAAGAGCAGCTATTAAAACTATTTTTCATTTTGCTTCTTGACAGCCGGCAACATTGGTGCCTGGTACATTTAATAGGGCTATACATGGAATGCACAGATAGTTATAGAATTGCAGCCACTTTAAAGGGCTCCAGAATTTGTAACCTAATTATTTCAAAAATTGTTTTAAGGCTGATGATTTTAAGGTTCCTATTTTGAGACCACATGAGTGAAGTACTTTAAAATAGAAATGAATGGTGTTTTATATGAGTGTGTGTGTGTGTGTGTGTGTGTGTGTGTGTGTGTGTGTGAGAGAGAGAGAGAGAGAGAGAGAGAGAGAGAGAGAGAGAGAGAGAGAGAGAGAGAGAGAGACAGAGAGAGACAGAGAGAGCGACAGAGAGAGAGGTGGGGAATGATAGAAGGGAATGGAGGGAAGGAGGTAGGGAGAGGAATTTTATGAAGACAATACATGTTGTTAAATTTTTTTCCCTGCCTCTGTAAAATAAAAAAAAAAAAAAAGAGGTAATCACCAATTTTCTGTACTGATAACTAAATTTCTTCCTGGGTGACTCTCACTGTTTTCTTTGTTGTTTTTGTTCTAACACACTTAAGAATCGTTTGGTTAAATCCTCATCTCCTAAAGAGTTACTAGGAGAAGACTCTAGTTTTCTAATTACTTAATCCACTTGCCACCCCAGGAAGGAGCTGAGCATTTATAACTTCACCTTAACAGTGAGGGGAGGGAGGCAGAGGGAGGCTGAGTGACTTGCCCAGGGGCGCCCAGCACGCTTGGGAAGGCTGGAATTGGAACTCTGAACACCTGCATCTCAGGCGTGAGCTCCAGCCCTGCCCCTGCTGCTCAACTGTTTTTAATTCTTCTGAGGGTCAAAACCACTTTCATTTTCCTGTCATAAAACTCCAGGGAGCTCAAGTGTAAGAAATATAACCTCTATAAAACCAACCAATAGCAATAGCAATGCAAATTTGACTTATAAAAAGTTTCTGTTACTGTAATTTTCAAATGCACAGATTTTTGGAACAAAAACATGAAATTTATACCCAATGAATAAGGATCACTTACTGCCATTGTGATATGTCAACATAGCGGATATAATTCTTCCTTGTTTCAGAATTTTCACTTTAGTAGAAGAAGATAATTCTTTTCACAGTTGGGGAAGGACACTGTTTCCTTGGTTACAGAAATCCAAATCTTGTACCCTCTTAAGTGTTTTAAAGAGGTACCTTCTCTATAAACAATTTGAATATGCTAAATAATAAAGTGAATGGGAAACTGAGAAACTGAAATGGAATAAGAACTATGGAGGAAATATAGGTTGAAAGAAGCTCTGACTCTGTGGCTGTTACATTTCTCCACCCTGGTCTCCTCTAGTTCATTCTGTCCACTCATGTGGCCTCCCTCCTCCTACCCACTCCACTCTTCAGGTTTGCAGCTCTTAGGAGAATCTTCCAGACAGTTCCCTAGGAACTGTCAGACACTATGGATTTCCAAATCTCTTATGCCAATAAGAACCATTCTATTTTACTTATTTCAGCTGCTTTAAACTGCTTCCCTGTATTGGTGGGCTTTTTGTCTCCTATGAAGGTGGGGGCGAGGGGCATACAGATAGAAACCAGACACAATGAATGAACGTAAAAACTGGGGGGAGTATCTTTTTGAAAAATTGCTTCTATTTTATTCTTCAATTTTCCAAGCCAATAAAATCCTATTATGTCTTTAAGCTAACTGATTTTATTGCCCACATCAGGAAGAAAAGTCCAGAATAAACAAGTGGCACCAATAAAGGTCACAATAGCACAAAATATGTCCGATACTGGTTTGAAATTTTACAAATATGATGCTCAAGCTTCATAAAAATGCTACACTTACGTTTGTTACTATCCTACTGTCCCTTTTTACAGGTGGGGAAACTGAGGTATAAAGAGACCAAGTGACTTGCTAGAAGTCATAAATGTGGCAAGTGGCAGAGTTCAAGCTAGGGGAAGTCTGGAGTTTGAATTATTTCTTTTCTTCTTCCATTCTTGGTTTAGAGAGGTAAGAATGAAGACTGTTATCTACAGTTTCACCTAGATGCATTTTTGACTATGAAGACACAAAGAAATTCAAAAACAAGACATGGCTTTGGTTTGGTTTGGTAGTTGGTTAGTTCTCCCTTGACATGTGATGGTTACGTATGTCTTATTTCTGTACTGAGTAGCTGAATCTTGACATGGACTCTGAAACATTCTGGAAATATATGCTACTACTTGGAAGTATCTTCCTTGGGAATTCTACACAGTTTTGCCAATTCTATTTTAATACTAGGGTTTAGTTTATATATATAGTCACATTCATTATAATGTAAAAGCCCCAAAGTTGTAAATATTTTCTAGATTAACTAAAGGATTTATGATTGAATCATCAAAATTGATTTAACTCAGTATAAAAGTCTGCCAGGTTCACAAGATATATACAAAATAACCTTGCTGTATTGTGAGCTAAAGAAATCATCATAGTAATTTTCAAACACTGGGATCCCAACAAAAGAAAGAAATTTGCTTTTTCCCTTCTACCTCCTTTTTACCTTAACAGTTGCCAAGTTAAACCAATTGTATCTACAAATATTTTCCCCACCTGTGCCATCAACTTCATTCAGGGTTGATTTAGGTTTCAATCATTTCCACCTGATGGGACTCTTCGATCTCCTATTCTCTGATTCCAACAGCCACCATTAATTCACTGTCACAGCCTTGTCTTCCCCATTGTGGTAATATTTTCTTTCTAGGAAATTCTTTCCTAAAAAGCCTATGATACCCTGTTAACAAGGTGAAGAGACCACTGACAACCTGGTAGGTGACTATATCTTAGGCTATCCCCCACTTGCCTGCACCTCAGTGATGCAGAACTCACCATTGAGCCATGTCGCGGCCTCATAAGCTTCTCTTTCTGCATGTGCTGTTCTTGCAGTGTAAACAGTCCTCTTTGAGCTCTGCTCTGGCATGTAAATTTCTAAGTTTTAAAACAAAGCTCAAAAGGATACTTCTAAAATTCTTCTCCCCTTCCCCCCACCCTCCACCTTGCTATCCTAGGAAGAGTAGCTCAATCACCCTGTCCCTGTGTTCCGTTTAACGTGATTAAATCTCTATTATAGGAATTATCACGTTGTGCTATTTTATTATTTTTCGCATTATATTGATAGAAACCCACCCCATCCTACTTGGGACTTTAACTTATTCATCTGTTCTCTACCTTGCTTGCAGTGGACGCATAATAAACATGTGAGCTAAGAGAGGTTCTGGCAGCTCCCTGGATCACCGGGTGCCCGGCTGAGCACAGTCCCGCGGTTGTCTGCGTTTGTTTGTTGCTTTTCTCCGCTGCGATGGAGAGGAGAGCAGTGGGTCACATTCTGACCACAGTGAAAGGTATCCATGGAGACCAGAGGGCTTTGCTCTTGGGAGTGCTTGGGTGGGGAAGGGGCTTGCTTTCTGGTGTCTGTGTACATCCAACTCCTCAGAACTCTTAACTCCTTTGGAATTTGCACACAGGAGGTTCTGGAGGATCTGTATAATGTTTCTGCTTCTCAGCTTTGCATGATGAGCGTGCGGGGGCAAGGTTGGAAAGAAGGCAAACATCCTCCATCTTGCATAAGCATATGCTGGGAACCCTCCCTGGCCTCTAGACAAGGGAGGGAGCCAGGCTAAATGTGTGATGCTAAAAGACTTGAGGGAAAAGAAAGAAAATAGATGACACATTTTATAAAACTGAAACTCGTAGGATGTCTAGGAATTCAAAACACTTTTATTGCTTTAAAAAACTTAACATGGCACTGGTTCTATGTATGTCTATTTTTCCCCCCGTAACGTAGATGGGAATAAAGGGCACTTCTTGTCTCTCAGTGCTGTTCATCCCATTTGCTGTTAGTAACACAGGCTTACATTGTAGCCCACATCGTGCCTAATTACAACTAGTCTTTAGAAGCAACTAAGCAAGCGGATTTATGGTGACAGATCAGATTTCAGCTTGGCATGACATTGGGGTTGGGGTAGGAGACCTGTAAGACTAAAGCACAACAGGGAGGATGGGCACCTTAAATATTCAAAGAAAAGACTCACTTGTCCTTGCCTTTTGTTGTTTTGTCGGCTCCAAAGTGAGAGAATGCAAGACAGGTTAGGAGCAGCTTTGGCTATAGATGGTACAAATAGTCTCTTACCATTGTGTGTAAATGCCCAGGGGGAGAGAAGAGCAAAAATGACTGTAGACTTTTGTTTCCCCAAATGTCAAAGGTTACTAAAATAGGAATGAGAAGAAACAAAGTAGAAACTTTTACACTATATTATTTCATTCTCTCTGAACCATTCAGGTACATACTTTAGTTGGGGTTCCTTAGTGAGCAGGTTCTTTCATTTCTAACCCCCTCCACCTCCTCACCCTGATTATAATAAAACCAAGCAACTGAACTTGAGTTAGAAATGAAAGTAGGGAAGGAAATATAGAGAAGTATACATTTGGATGAATTTTGAGTGTTATAAGAATTTATTTGCACAAATTTTAGTTGATTTAGCATTATGCAAATGGCAAAAGAAATTACTTTAAAAATAGAAGAAAAATACTACACATGAAATCTCAGTATTTGGAAATAACCACACTATTTTGGTGTCTATCCTTTCAACATATCACTTTCTCTCTCTCTCTCTCTCTCTCTCTCTCTCTCTCTCTCTCTCTCTCTCTCTCTCTCTCTCTCTGTTACCATTCATACTTTTTTTACCATGGCTATTTATAATTTATTATTTTTCACTAACTCTATGCCTTACATATCTACTGTGGTTTATGAGGCTATTTCAATATATTTCTCAAGAAATACTTGTCACTTTTTAATAATAGCCTTGTAGTAGCTCACTGGTGCTTTAAAAGCTTGAATGTAAAGCATTTTCCACATGCTTATTCACCACTGGGATTAGCCCCTATTTGAATGGTCTATTTATATTCTTTGCCCAAGTTTTGAGGGAGTGATTGGTTGGTTTAAAAAAAAATTAACTTGTGGACCTCCCTAGTGGCGCAACATGTTGAGTCTCGGTCTCTGAACTGTCCGCTGCCACGCAGCACGAGTACAATCCCCAGCAGGGATGATTCCCACATGGTGCTGCAGACCTCTCCTGCCTCGCCCGCTGCTCCTCTCAGCAGTGTACTTCAGTAGATCCACCTGTTCTTCTCCCCACTCTTTCTCTGATGAGTCCTCTCACCACCCCACATCTCTGGCCTACACCCCAGTTCTTGTGTGCATAAATAAATAAATCTTAAAAAAATTAACTTGTTACAGATTATCTTTTACACATATGTCAGTATTCACTTTTTTTTATTTGGCAATAAAACAGGTTGCAATTTTATAAAGTCAAGTATGTCTTTTATGGTTTGTGAGTCTCCTGTCTTTATTATATAGCTCTCCAACTCTTAATGGATATACTAATTTTCTTCGTTTGTTATTGTTTTATGCTTAACATGTAAGTCTTTAATTTATCTGAATTCAAGTCTTTATTTTTGTACATGTGGTAAGGTAGACATCAACCTTTTTTTTTTCCAGCTGAGTAGTTGTTATGATAGCAACATTTATTAAGATATTTTTCACATTGAAAGGAAATCCTTATCAAGTATATTGGAATTTTGTTCTTTACTTATTAGTCAGTTTCAGTGATCTAATTTTTCTATTCTCATCAAGAAAATACTCTTGAATATAATAGCTTTGCAGTATGTTTTATTATCTAGGAAAGTAGATCCTCCTTCACGAGTTGTCTGTTCTTGAACTTCAGAATTGTAAGGGCCTACCATTGTGTCTGACTTCTTTCAGTTAACATGTTTGTGAGATTCACCCATGTGGTTACCTGCTGTAAGTACATCCTCCTCTTTATTTATCCTGGGATTTCACTGGGTTCATTCCCAAGCACAGCTTTAACTTTTACACTTGAAGCTTCTTAAAAAGTTGGAGTGGTGATTTGGTATCAGTCTCAGTTAAAGCCTTTGAATGACTTTCTTCTGGAATGTATCAGAATAGCGTGGAGCTAGCAATTATCTTAACCCAACTGAAATCACTGGTCACAGTATAGATTAGATGAGCATCTTGAGTCAAACTTGAACATGCAGTCAACCTGAACAAAATGAGCTCAGTCACAGAGGGCCAGATTTCTTAATTAGTTCTCAGTGGCAAGAACATTTTATGTTTCCAAAAGTCAAGTACAAATTCTACAAGTGACACAATTCAAGAAGACTTCATAAGGGTGAATTAAACCTGGCCTCCCACTGTCATCTGTAGCATCTGAAGCCATATTCATTTATTTCTCACTGTTAGTGTCCTTAGAAGCACCAATATGCTATAATAAACTAGTAATGACTAAGTTTATTGTGGTATTATTGAATTAAGTAGTACAGTGCAACCCACTCTGCTTGACCTTTGGCAGAATGTTGTCTTCCCTTCTTTATCTTTTTCTCATTCTTCCTCTTCTTGTTTCTGTCAAAAGAACACTAACTACATGAATGTGCTATAGGCATCATAATCAATGCTTTTGCACACATGTATTTTTTAATTTTAGAAGGCAAGAAATAGAATTTTTTTGTTTTTATTTGTTTGGTTTAGTTCCATTTGATGTCGGGTAAATTATTTGTCATCTAGAGACTCTATTTATAAATGTTAGGAACAGAATGCGGTGGTACAATGTGTTGACACTTATTTTTTTTTTTTTATTGCTATTGCTGTTAATAATGAATGCAAGCCGCCTTTTCCAAGGCTCAAATACACGTTTCCTGGAACTTCACCAGAGAGATAATAATCCATCGATGATCAAGAATGCAAGGACCAAATCCTTTCATCTTCATTTACATCTGTGGGGGCCTTCCTTAGATGTCCTCTATCCCAATCTCAAATTGGTGTCTTCGAAAATTGCTATTATTTGTTGTAGCAAGTTATCATTAGAGGAGCAGCAACTTCTATGCCTGATAAACTAAAGATATACATTCAAGGAAAATGTAATGAATACTACATAGTATTAACAATTTCATATATCCCTGAGGCTGGAATATTTTAGGATTTAGTTTTCACATGATTGGAATTTAGTTTCAGTTTTTAGTTTTAAAACTTAATTGAGTTGTACAGACCAGTTACATTTCTCTGCACTGAAAATATCTATTCTTCTAATATTGATGGGTCAAATGCCCCAAATATTTTGATTTCCGCCTGCTGTAAGTAATCTTGTAGAAAGTTTGAAAAACAGCATTAACAAAAATTTTAGTGGAAAACAAAGCTGTAGTTATATTTCTCATTAGCACTTAATTGATAATAATTTCAGAAAACTTGTCAGAAAATGGTTACTATTAATCGATACCTTTTTTCCACCACAAAGCATCTGATTTCCAGAAAATAAAAGCTCATAAGATTGTTTACATTCTCCCTTCAATCTAAATAGAAATATAAGTGAGAGAGTTGAGTTCAAGGAATATCCCCAACTTCATGGGTAGAAGAGCAAAACAATTATAGGTATCCGTTAAAAAATCATACTCAGTATCTAGAAAAAAAGTAGCATGTCAAAATAAAGCTGCATATTTCCCTTCTTATTTAATCTCAGTTTTCTTTCCTTGCCATCTGTTTGGTAAACGTGACTATTTGATATCCCTCTACCTCTAACCCTCTTCTACACGCCCAATTTCCTACTCCCTGTGACTGTCGCACTCCCCAGTAAATCGTGCCTTCTACTCTCCAAACAACAGGTAATTATGCCAGAAGAAAATTGGTAGGTTAATACTGGCCAAAGTCGAACATCTGAGCATTAAAAATAATAACTGTAATTGATTTTTATTTTATGTGTGTAAATCTATCAATCTATAATGATACTTAAAAAAGAAAATATGAAAAAACACTAATTGCCACTTTTGGAGATGACTTTTAATATCAACTCCTTACCCTGAAATGTGGTAATTTAAGGGTGAGACTCAACCATCTATCTTGCCTTTCCACTAGAAACTGTCTTTCAGGGTAACCAGATAACTACAGCTGATAAAGGACTGCTCTTTTTTTTTTTTTTTTTAGAAAATAATGCCAGTTAAAAAGCTTAAGAGGAATGATAAAATATGTCACAAAATTAAAAGCAGAATATTAGTAATTTTGAAATCTAGAATATGTTAGATATGAATATTTGGATATTCATTATATATTTTTCATATCTTTCCCATTTGTTTAAAATTTTTTCATAATTAAAAAATAAAATTGCCATCATGGCAACAAGCAGAAAATAGAATTTTAAAGATAATAACTTGAATTAAAGATATTAAAAAAAATCCTCTTTCTCAGAAACCACTATTAAAATTATCAGCTCCATTAAGGAAAGTTTCTTCAGGGGAGGGGAGGAAGAAATGAAGTTAAAGCAGAAAAATATTAACAAAATAAATCCCCTTCTGCCCCCAATTCAGTAAATCAAGGAAACATCTATTTCCAATTACAATGACTTCAAATAACTGTTTCAGCATAGAAGGATAATTAAGTCACTACAGAAAGTTTCCTATAGGTTAATAAACTCAATAGAACTCATAGATTAAAAATCTTTCAAGGTAATTTAAAGACTTATACCCATCTCATAAGACATAAGACCAAATCCAAGATCTGCATTCCTCCCCCTCTGTTTTATATGGAAAAGTATTTGACCAGAGGAAGCTGTAATTCAAAACTGCTTACTAACATCCTGATTTTAAACTTGAGTAACCTGTTTCCTAAGAAAACAGAAAAATAACCTTCTTCCCTGATAAAGTGCCAGAGGTCATAAGGAAAATGGGGAATACATACATGCACATATATTTACAGACTACTGCAGGTGAAAAAATTCTTAAAACTGACTACCTATCACATGTAAAGTACAAGCAACGAAATAAAAAATAAATGAGTAGGACTATACCAAACTAAAAGTTTCTGCACAGCAGAAGAAATGATCAACAAAATGAAAAAACAACCTATGGAATAGGCAAAAAAAATTTAAACCATTTATCAAAAGAGGGTTAATATCCAAAATACATAAAGAACTCATGCAATTCAACAGCAAACACACACACACACAATCCAACTAAAATTGGACAAAGGACATGAATGGTTTTCCAAAGTAAATATATTAAATGCCAAAAGATTTGTGAAAAGGAGATCAACACCACTAATTACTAGGGAAATTCAAATCAAACCATAATGAGATATCACCTCATACCTGTTAAAATAGCAACATCAAAAAGATATCAGACAAAATTACTGGGGAAGATGAGGAGAAATGTGTAAAAATTTTCAGCTAAAAGATAAACAAGGCCATGTGCCAGGAATTGTTCTTTGTGCACTGTTGGTGGGAATGTAAATTGGTCCAACCACTAGGAAAGAAGTATGAACATTCTTGAAAAATATTAAAACTATATGATCTAGCAATTCCTCTTCTGGGAACATAGGTGTTCCCAGTGGGAAAAAACACTGTGCCAAAGAGATAGCTGTATCTCTATGTTCATAGCAGCATTATCTATAATTGCCAAGACATAGAACAAATCTAAGTGTCTATTAAAAGTTGAATGAGCAAAATGTGAAGACACACACACACACACACACACACACACACACACACCCCACAGGAATATTATTAAGCTATAAAATCAGAGAAAATCCTACTATTAATTACAATTTGGATGGATCTTGAGGGCATTATGCTAAGTGAAAAAGTTAGAAAGAGAAAGACAAATACTGTAAGATACCAATTAGTGGAATATTAAAAAGAAAAGAAAAACCCAAACTCAGAAAAAAAGAAATCAGATTTGTGGTCACCAGAGGCAAAGGGTTGGGGAAAATTGAATGAAATTAGTCAAAAGGCACAAAAAATTTCAGCTAAAAGATAAACAAGGCCATGTGCCAGGAATTGTTCTTTGCTTTCCTATTCAGACACTTACCTTAGCCTGCTCCTGTGTCAGCCTCAGGTTGTAAATCATAGCCTCTTCTATAAGGAGACATAAGTGATCCAGTCTGGCTCTCCCCTCGGATTTGATTCTGACTGTTCTATATTGGGAGCCTTAGATTCAAGCCAGTACTCGTCACTCTGCCCCTGCTTCTATAGTTCTGTAATAGAGCAACCTCTGTCTCGGATGTCAAGTACGCGCACCCTCTTCTCCAGTCAGAGCCAGGTCTCCAAAGTCTCCAGTGTGGGCATGTGCTCCTGAGCCAACAAGTGCAGCGCGACTCTGACTTGAAACCTTTCCCTCTCATGAGTGGTAGGGCTCAGTCTTGCTGCAAGCACAGTTTAATTAAAATTTCTCCTACCTGGGCCTTCCTGGTGGTGCAGGGGTTAAAGTCTCAGTGCTATCAAGTCATCACCAGCCACTGCATCCTAAGTTTGATCCCCAGCCAGGAAGCTAACCCACATGGCACAGCAGACCTCTCCTGTCTCACCCACTGTTCCCCTCTGTCTCTGATGAATCCTCTCACCACCTGCTCCTCTGGCCTACACCCCAGTTCTTGTATGCATAAATAAAAAATAAATCTTAAAAAAAAAAAAGTCTGAAGTCTTGCCCTCTGACACTTTCCATGATATCACCATAACAAATAAATTGAAATTTAAGTAATACCTGTACATCCCACCAGAAATTCAGGATAGTAATACTGTCCATCTCTTAGAATAGTTGTGAGGATTAAATGAGATGATACATATAAAATAATGATCCCTGGGCCGGGTTCATAACAAGCTCCCCTGAAATGCCAGTTATTCCAATCTGGAATAAGCAAGTAGCAAAATTTCAGTGTAAGTCACATGACTGGAAGAAAACAGTTTGAATTTGTTTAAACTTCTTTCTGACTTTACTCATCAGAAATAACCACCAAAACCTTCATTCTTTCTGTGCTTCACCTATGCGGCCTTGGCCTAACTCTTCTTCCTGCACCCCCCTAACTTTTTTCTCAGACTCACTCAGACTCTTCTGGTTTTGTGTTTATCTTTCTCCCAATCCAATTTTGTCTCCTCAGGGTGAAGAAGTATGAAGCATCAGGAAGCTGATGAAGCATGGGTGACATCAATCATAAATTGCAGATACTATTCTGACGTTTCTTCTTTTATTTTTATTTTATAAAATCCCAAAGCTTGGATTCTCCTAAGGCTATACCATATCTACTAAATGTTATAACATTATTTAAAAGCATACAAGACAGCTTTTAGATTAATAAGCTAGTGACTATAGAAAAAGTAATTTATTAATTTTTTTTAAAATTGAGAGACATATGAGGTGTGTAATTCATGACATAGCATGTTTATGAAAAAGTTTCCATTTATATATCTATTTATGAAATGACATGTAAATTTTTGTTAATCCCATGTTTTTATTACAATTATTATGAATGGAACATATTGACTGAGCTTGAGTGTTTATCTATTAGTACTTATTTAATTCATACTTATATAAGAAATTAAAGTACATTAAAAGATACTATGCTTTCTGATTGACATTAGAAAAATTTAGTTCAGACAATGGTGTTAGCATATGCTATTACGACTAAGATGATCCTCATTAGTGAATGTGTGAAAATGAAATGATAGAGATTTTCCCTGATTACACAGTTGTTTCCCTGTCACTGAAGATTGTAGACTATTTTTTTTCTTTTAAACACATCTAATGGTTTCATTTAGAATGCTAGTCAGTAAAGTTTTAATTTGTCTATTCAAAACAATTTTTAAAAAAATATTTCCCTGCTTGCCAAAGAAAAGACAATAGCTGAGAATTAGTTTAATTTCTTAATTTACATTACTAAGTTTTCAGTTCCTTAAATCAAATTGATCAAGACTGTACCATTTTCTAAAAACTGGCAGAAACATTTAAGTGCCATAAAACTCAGAATTCTTGACCACTTTTATTGAGCAATGGTCCTTAAGTGATGACATCCATTGTCAAAAGCATCTTCCAAAAAATACAGCAATTTTTGAAAGAGAAACGAGATTGTCTTTTTAAGTAATAAAACCCCTGTGCAATTTTCTCTTTTTTGACCCTTTTTATTTCCTGAGGGTTTTAAGTAAAGACCTCCAATTTAAAACCTATTATTCTCTAGGAGTTGCTTTTCCCCTCCCCCAACTGTAACCTTGCTATCCTCTCTTGCCCTGTTATTTCCTGACTTTTTCACTTTGCTTAGCATCGAGCTGTACTTAAGACATAACCAGAATCTGTGTGTGACGTGTACACAACAAATGTGGCAGACAAGTAATTTTAAATATATGAAACATCAACTGATTTTTGCTTTCATAGTGTCACAATCCAAAGCATTTTCTTTACTGTTTCTGTAACTGTATATATAGAGTCACATGAAGCTAAATTTTTAAATGATGAGCCTATATCAGATTTAATTAGTAGAAAATTATTTCCTATCCACCAAGGTACTTGCATGGCCTTGTATAATGGTCTTGTATAGATAATGTGAAAAGATCACTACAATGAAGAGAAGATATGTTTCTTGGGGAACATGTTCAACTTAATTCAAATAGATACATGCAGTTAAGTAGATGAATTCTGATGATCCCACATTCTGGTTATCTGTGCTTGCCTGAGGAGACTTATTGGAGGGGAATTATCAGTTTTTAAATAGTGCTCTTCAAACCAAGGTTCACAAAGACTTCCCAAAGGTTATATCTCTCGAAATAATTTTAAGGCAATCAATTTTCAGTTCTTAATATTCCATACGCTCTCTTTCCCCAATCTGCCTGGCATGTCACCAGCGGCCTGGTGTGCCCTTGTCCACCTTACTCTTTCCCTGTTCATACTTTCAAATGAAAGGCCATCACTCTGGGTTTTCCCCATAAGTAAAATCCCCTAATGCCAAACAAGGATCGACTGGACAATTCCTCCGACCAAGGTCTCATAAGCAACCGCATGCATTTATGAAGAGTTGGACTTACAATAAAATTTTACTTCTTAGGATTACTGTTTATTGACATTTATAATATGTACTTGAGGTTTTGAGAAACTGGTTACTAATAATAAAAGAAATGACAACTACCCAGAAGAAAATATTTTAACTATATGAATTGTGTGCACCATAATAGCATTATTATTTTAACCTGAGAATTCTGGTCACAGGAAATTTCAAAAAACTAAATTTTATATGTATATGTTACTGCAGAGAATTATGAGAGAGCAATGGATAAAGATTTCCAAGCATGAAGCATATTGCTTTAGGATAACGTTCTGTTGGGGAATTGGAATGAAAATACTAATTCAAGGAGAAAAAGTCAAATACAAAATTTTCAAATATCAATTTTTTTAATGAATAATTCTGGGTCTCAAATTTGTTATGGTATTTGTGTTTCATTAAAAATATATAGAAAATGGTGCAATATTTTATTTTAAAAATGTCAATATTTATAATATGATAGAAATGGCATCTTTGCAATTAGTCATGTGAAAAAATGCTATATGTCAAAATTGTTCCAGGGTGTGCATAATTAAAATTCATTTGGTGATTCATTTGATGAAATATTTGAAAACCTCTATTATAAAAGATAGCTTCTGCTGGGTAGTGAGATAATTTTTTCTAATATTAAAAAAAATCAGACTCCTGTCATCTATTGTGGTAATATACTGTAGTATGCTGAAGAAAGTTCCTGTCACAGACTATTGAGGGTTCCCAGCTTTGTCCTGTAGCAAAGGATCTGAGAGCATAATTCACCAACAGGTTTGAAGGACATGGAATAGTTCTCTACTTTTAGTAATTTCAGCTGGATTTAATAAACTGCTTTTTTTCTAAATACAAGTTTATCATGCTGGTTCTTGCTAGCGACGGGCTGCTAGATGCTAGTTTCCTGTTGCCACTTTCAGTTTTAGAGTGACAGTCATGGTCAATTTTTCTATCACAACAAACCACTCTCGGGATTCAAATGGGAAGGCATTGTGGAGAAGTCTGAAAGCGGGGTATTACTGGAGTCAGGGTGCAAACTGGAAAATGTAACTTCCTAAATCTCTATTGAAAACAAATGCCATGGTCATCCTATCAGGTCAATTTGTGGGAAAAAAATGAACGATTATGGAAAGATTATCGATTTCCTAAGAAAATCACTAAGAAATGCATGTCTAAATAATGATGCATACAGAGTTCCTACATATACATATGCTTCCTTCTTAGCCATCTTGGACAATGGATGTAATTTTAATGCTTTAGAAGAGTTAAAATTTATACCATTGTGTAAAATGTTGTAAGATGAATTGATCATCTTTGAAAATTAACATGATTCTTTAAAGTTCTAGGGGGAAAACAGCTGCCTCAATACAAATGGTCGAGAATCAGTTGTCTGAGTTAACATTTCCTCTAAAAAGGAACACCCAGAAGTACTTCAGAAAAGAGAAGATTCAAAAGAAATAAAGAACTCCTATTGTTGAAAGAATACAATGAGAGAATTTTAATTACAAAAGATTATGCTAGTTGCAGGATGGAGAATGGGCTGGCAGGTCATCTGGGAGATGCTGCTGTGGACCAGTCAAGGGTGACCATAGGTTGATGAGGGTGCAGGAAGTGGAGGAGAGGAGCAGAAAGATTCAATCAAGAATTAATTGGGAGGTAAAATGGAAGGCAGTTGATAATGTAAAAGGAAAGATGTGTGAGGAGGAGGGACATGTCAGCAATTGTTCTTAGGATTTTGATTTGAGAATCAAACTTTTTAGAGTGTAGCATTTTAAAAGGCAAACCACAAAGAAATAGAAAAGTAATCCAATTGTGAAATTAAAAAAAAATGCAAGTTGTACTGTAGTTTCGGTAGTATGACCACATTTCAATTAAGTCCTATATATGCAGATGAATGTCTATAATGTACATAACAGCTTAGAAAGTTTCTCAAAGGTGACTTCCAAGTGCTAAAAGTGGTCCTATTGGGCAGGGAGATAAATGAAAGTTATTGAAGGGAACTTACTTTTCATCCTTTATACCTCTATATTGTTTGAATTCTTAATAATGAAACGTGAATCTCTGCAGTTAAGAAAAATATGAGAATAAAAATAATGATGTAAAGTTGCCTTATTATTTTGGGGAAATATTATGCTAAATGTCTAGAATAACTAGTAGAAGTAATTACCCATGCACTTTGATAAGGTCAGAGGAGGTATGCAAATGATTCTATTATTCCTTATTACCAGCAACCCAGGGTAGTAGGAAATAGTCTGTATTCAGGCAGCAGACCTGGATTCTAACTTTTACTTTACTGCTTGAAATCAATTTATGCTTCAGATATTGGCAACTTATCTAGAACAAGAAAGTTAGGCTAAATCAAGGCTGGCAAGCAACTAGGGTATAGCCCCTCTTCTTCAAACTATCACTCTTGGTAGGCATTTTTTAACCCACTATGCCTTCTTTTCTGCTGAGAACTGGTGTACAGTCAGTCAGAGTCGGTAGTCATGAAAGATTTTTGTCATCTTAGATTACCTGGAGAGACTTTAGAAAAAGTCCTGAAGCCTCCATGGAACTTTGGGTCTTGGAGATAAATTTGAATAAAATCCCTATTCTGCCACTTACTGAGCTATGTAGTCTCAGACAGTGAATCTCTCTGAGCTTTAGTTTCTTCAATGTTAAAATGGGGATAGTAATTCTTACCCCAGGGTTGGCCCATCGTCACATACAGTCACTGTTTGCTCTTATTTCCTCTAAGACTTTTGCAGCTTCAGGATTCTATAATTTTAATCTGAAAATAAAGCATGAGAAACTTTACCCTAATTTGCGTAAGATTCTTTGTTTTGGCTGCCTTGTTAGGCCATGCCTCCCCTCAAGTGCCCCAAACTGAAGATGCCTGTATTTGCTTCTCCCCAACAGCTAGTTGAGCAAAAATGGATCCTGTTGAGCAGAGCATCAGATCACAATGCAATGCACCTGTGCACTGGTCTTGCTAAAGCCTCATGGGTCTAGTCAGCTTCCAGGTGTCATTCTTGATATCCAAGGAGGGCATCAGTCTGAAGAGCAATTTAACTCCTCTGTGCTCATCTTCAGCCATGGATGGGAGTGGTCTTCCTCATAAATTGAGAAACTGCTGAAACGGCTGAGTATCTGTTCCCTCCCCGACATTGATCACCCTGTGAACATGACTAGATGGTATGTATGATGTAATTTGATTTGTTAGAGTGTGAGTGGTTTACAACCATCATTTTCGAGTAAATTACTTAGCCATATTCTTCTTTATGACTGGCTGAAGAAACTTACTTGATGGTATAATATAATTTATTCCTGTGAATAAGTGAGTGACCTTCACATCTCAGACTGTCTCCTATAACTTATAGGCCTTTTTTCACTCAGAAAAATGGCCTGTGTTTTACCACTGCCCACCATTTCCCACATTCTGTTCCACTAATTGTGTACATAAATAAGCTAGCCTTCTAACATGCTGATGAAAATTACATTAACATACTAAATAGCGAAATAATGCTACTTGGTATGGAACAAAATATTTTTCTTCTAAAGGTCTGCAAGCAACATCTAACATCTCCCTCTCTTTCCCCCCCTCCAGGCCCCCCACATTCTGATTGTCCTCTTCAGTAGATCAAATAAAACAGTACTAATCTGACCTTGCAGATGGGAAAAGATGACTAAATTGAAAAAAAAAAAAAAAAGAAAAGACAAGAGGTGTGCAGAAATTAGTACAGCAGCAGGCCATAGAACATGTAGCAGGAAGTAAAGTAAGCCAGGAGGAGAAAGATAAATAGCCAATGGCATCACTTAAATGTGGAATATAGAGAAACTAAAGGATCAAAGACAAACTTTAAAAGCAACCCTTGACCATAGAACTGACCATAGAACTGAGACATCAGAGGAGTACGGACAGGAACAGGCCGAGGACAGAGCAACATGGACTATGGGGGAGGATTTTGGGTGCTTCGTGGGGGTTAGCTGAGATGACTACATATAAAGGGGGAGAACCTACACTTTCAAAAACAACTATATAAACTAATGGAACTTCAATAAAAATTTTTAAAAAGAAAGAAAAAGGAGCAGAAAAGGAAGCAGCTAGAGAGAAAGGTAAAATATTTGGCATCTTGGATTTAAGTATGTGTAATCAGTTTGTGTTATGTTTGCTTAATGAACAATAAGTGCTTGTATTTGCTCATTACATAATATGAGATACTTTAAACATAGTCTAGGAATTATTCTAAGTATTTGACATAAATTAGATCACTCAATCACAGTGACAGTCCTTGGAGGTGGGCATTCTTGTGAATACCCTCTTAAAGATAAGGACAGAAAAAGGCCAGTAATTTACAAAGGGTCAACAGGAGAGGCACAACGTGTAAAATGAGGGAATGCATTATATGTTCTTGACTATTTACTGAAGGGAACTGAAGAGACTTCAAAATTCAGTCAGTTTAGTGTTTCTCAGTCTGTAATCATTGTACCATTCTGCATCTCTATTCTTCAGTAAAAAGGTAAATGGCAAATTCCTAGACTTAACAGTAATCTGCTATTTTAGTACATTTCCATGTAATTCCTACACACACTAAATTTTGAGGACCTCTGATTTATTTTCACAGTTTCCCTGTGCAGCTGGAGTGACAGTACTGAAGAGTGGTAGAGTAGGTTGAGGGGATGGGAGAGCAGCACCTGGAAGGTGAGGCTCACCCCTACTTCAGTCTCAGCCCCTCTGACGTTCTCTTTTAAACTTTAAGATTTTCAGCAAGATTTCATGCGAAGGGTCCTGCAGAATAAAAAAACATAGACTGGGAAATCCAGCTGACTTCGTTCTCCCCTCCTTCCATTTCATAGACTGCAGAGATGAAGGCTCAGAGATACCGAACTAATCTCGAGATAATCCAGTTTAATGGGAGATGTGGAACAGGAACCCGCAGCTTTCTGAACTTTGGGTTATTACCTTCTCCCCTTATAGGGGGCACTCATTCAAGCTAATCGTTAACATTCAGAATAGCAGCTCTTTAAGAATCATGACAAGGAATGTGTGTAGGTATATTTCATAAATTTCCCAGAAAGATTTGATGCAACCAGGAGATAAAAGGTCACAGGGAATCAGTGTGTTTGTGTTGAGGAGGGAATAGTGTGCTGCTTGTTAGTGAGATCACAAATGTTCTGGAGTCCCAAGAGATTTGTGCACTGAGGGAATTCTTCTGTTCTTTACAGAAAAAGAAGGATTTGGGGGCAAGAAGGAAAAAAGTCGGTATGATAAGGATTTTAAAGATGTAAAGTTGGATCTATACTGGAGACTCATGGACATATGAAAAAGAAAAAAATATAGGCACAATTTTAAACATCAACTTAGAAGATTTTTCCCTAGGAAGGAAAGTCAGACCTTCAGAAGAAGGAAGCACTGACCCAAAGTGAACTGAAAAGTCAGGGTAATAAAGAGTCAATCCCTAGAAAGAAATCTTATTAATTTGAGAATCTTTCCATGTTGGTTGGTAAGTCTACCTCCATTGTGTTGGTGCCTTAAAAGAGACACATCAGGAAGTCATTGCTTTCTTCCCCAGAAGAAAACCAGCTCAGACTCATCCTGTCAATTAACTTCATTTTTTGCTCCTCCAAAGAGAAATCAATAAAAGCGTCACCATGAGTACTGAGAGTGGATTTCTAAGGCTTTTGCAATCTTTTACAATGCTGAACATGGAAGATATTTGGCCATTTTTTCCATCCATTTGCTGGTCATGTTTTTAAAGAGAAAAGCATGTGTGGCATGAATAGCTGGCAAAGTGGATGGTGTCAAGAAGAGAATGGTGTGTTTTGGATTATAGTTTAAATTTCCAGACTGTTACACTCCTGAGAAAGTACAGACTATTTCTCAGAAGGATGTGCATAATTGATTACAAAAGAATTTAAAGTGAAATTCTAGGGGAAGAAGAATATTATCCAGAAGGAATTACAAAATTACAAAACCAGAGACAGAAGGAATCATATACATGAATCTGCTTTCTGAATTCTAAATTGTCATATAGAATCTTTCAATAGCACAAGTGGTACTCCAACAATTCTAAAAGAGAAAATTTAATAATGAAAATTAGATGTATTTGTGGAGCAGGATATTTACATGATGGTGGTAAAGAACACTCATCTAAGTTACACACTTACATTTATAATGTGGGGAGGAAAAATTTTCTAAGTATGGAATCTATAAAACCAAAGTTGAAGCAAGACAAAGAGCAATGATTAACTGGGGTTAAAAGATAAGAGAAAGACTAAGTCATATAAATCTACTGGAATTCTTTTTTAACAGATTTGAAATACATGCTAATAACTAAAAGAGTCGTAATTTACGTTTGCAATCAGAGGACCTGCAAAGTGTAAGTTATCACATAGACTTTAACTATAAATGATGAAAAGGAAGTAGAACTCTTCAACTCAGATTTTACTTTTACTTTCCAAATTTTGGGAAAAGATATGCAATGAGAAAATAAAGAACAGAGATTAAATAAAGTTTACAGGAAGGGAATGCATGATAAAGGAACATGTGTCAAAAAAGAATTTAAGCCAGACCTAGATCATTGGTTCCCAACCCCAACTGCATATTAGATTTATCAGAGAAGCTTTTAAAAATACTTGGAGAGATTCTAATTTGATTGGTATAAAGTGAGGACCCATGTACCGGCATTTTACAAAAACCTCCCTGGGGGATTCTAATACCCAGTCATCTTTGAGAACCATTGCCCTGGATAAATTAACTATACACCAGGATTCACAAAGAACTTAGAGGTGTTACAGGTGGAGAAGAGAAAAGGTGTCAGAGACTGAAAATGTTATTTTTAAAAATGCAGAAAATGCAGATTCTGGAAACTATAGAAAAACAAGCCTGACACTTTTCCTTAATGTATTCTGGAAAAAATGTTCTGTGAGCACATATAAAAGAAAATGATTTGGAAATGAGCATGGACTTCCCAAGGACAAGTCACAAAGAGCTCACTATGTGTATGTATATGTGTGTGTATGCATATTACTATGTAGATAAATTAGTCAAAGCCATGTCTTGATTTTAGCCAGGCATTTGGACAGATTGCCTTACAATATTTTTGTGCAGTGGTTTTCTAGATGGAACCTGCAGCTATGGGCACCCATGGAGACTTTCAAAAGCAGTCGCTATAGAGAAAGCAAAGTTGGCAGGCCCTGCTTCTATTTCTATTTCGTAATTTGGAAGAAGATTTTATTTGATAGTCTTACTGCTAAAAGCAATTTGGGAGCTACTGTTTCAGATGATAAGTTACAGATACTGAAATCCATTCATTAGAAAAAAGATTCTAGATTGTTAAACTAAAGGGGAAGCTTTGTAACCCATGTGCTTTCATTAAATACATGAATGAGAACTTTAAAGGTAGGCTTACAAAGCTGTGCTTGAAGTGATGCTAGGTTCCAACCGGTGTTGGAGAAGATGCAGAGAAAGAGGAACCCTATTACACTGTTGTGGGGAATGGAGGCAGGGCCAGCCACTAGGGAAATCAGTCTGGATTTTACCTTCAAAAACTAAAAATGGAGATAATCTATGACTCGTCAATCCTACTCTTGGGCATAGACCCATAGAATGTGCAGTCACAAACTCATAAATCCTTATGTTCCACAGTGTTCATAGCAGCATTTTATTTTCACGGAAGCAGTCGAAATATCTAGCAATGATCCATAAAATAATACACCACGACCAAGTGGGATTTATCCCAGGGGCACAAGGACGGTTCAACATCTGAAAATCAATCAATGTAATCCAACACATCAACAAAAAGAAAAATAAAGACCATATGTTCATATCAATAGATGCTGAGAAAGCATTTGACAAAGTTCAACACCCATTTATGATAAAAGCCCTTGAAATCCTTGGGATAGAAGGAACATACCTCAACATAATAAAAGCCATATACGACAAACCCATGGCCAATATTATACTCAACGGTGAGAAGCTGAAGGCCTTTCCCCTAAGATCAGGAACAAGGCAAGGATGTCCACTCTCACCATTACTTTTCAATATAATACTGGAAGTCCTAGTCAGAGCAATTAGACAAGAGAAAGACATTCAAGGGATCTAAATAGGAAAAGAAGAAATTAAACTGTCTCTATTTGCAGATGATATGATAATATATATACAAAACCCTAAAAACTCCATAGGAAAACTACTCAAAATAATAGACCAGTTCAGTAAAGTAGCAGGATACAAAATCAACGCACAAAAGTCAGTTCCTCTATGCAAACACCCAATCTGAAGAAGAAGAAATTAAGAAATCCATCCCCTTCAAAATTGAAACCAAAAAAATCAAATATCTGGGAATAAATCTAACAAAAGACATAAAGGACTTATACAAAGAAAACTACAAAACTCTGTTGAAAGAAATAGAAGAAGACACAAGAAGATAGAAAGGCATCCCTTGTTCATGGATTGGAAGGATTAACATTATCAAAATGGCAATCCTACCAAAAGCAATTTACAGATTTAATGCTATCCCAATAAAAATCTCAACGACATTCTTCAAAGAAATAGATCTACTACTGATGAAATTCATATGGAACCACAAAAAACCTCGCATAGTTAAAGCCCTACTAACTAAAAAGAAAGAAAACGGAGGAATTTCACTCCCTGATTTCAAATTATACTACAGAGCCATAATAATTAAGACAGCATGGTACTGGAACAAAAACAGATAGAAAGACCAATGGAACCGAATAGAATACCCAGAATTAAAGCCACATATCTATGAACAACTAATCTTTGACAAAGGAGCAAAGAAAATGCAGTGGAACAAGGACAGTCTATTCAATAAACGGTGCTGGGAAAACTGGACAGCCACATGCAAAAAAATGAAGCTAGACTACTACCTCACACCCTGCACAAAAGTCAACTCAAAATGGATAAAAGACC
>PVIJ01000177.1:324675-360186 GCA_004024925.1 Scalopus aquaticus
GCGAAGGAAGTGAAAGACAAGATAAACAGATGGGATTACATCAAAATAAAAAGCTTCTGTACAGCAAAAGAGACATTAACCAAAACTAACAGACACCCTACCAACTGGGAAAAGATTTTTGCACACAATACATCTGATAAAGGACTGATAACAAAAATTTACAAGGAACTCACACAACTCAACAAAATCAAAGCCAACAGCCCAGTCAAAAAATGGGCAGAAGAGCTCAAAAGGCACTTCTCCAAAGAAGAAAAGCAAATGGCCAACAGATACATGAAAAAAAATGCTCAACATCACTTATAATCAAGGAAATGCAAATCAAAACCACTATGAGATACCACCTCACACCTGAGAGGATGGCACACATTAAAAATACAGGCAACAACAAATGCTGGAAAGGATGTGGAGAAAAAGGAACTCTTCTACACTGCCGGTGGGAATGTGAACTGGTCCAACCACTATGGAAAGCTGTATGGCGATTCCTCAAATTGCTAAACATGGAGCTCTCATACGACCCAGCAATCCCACTTTTGGGAATTTACCCAAAGGATACAAAAACACTAATCCGAAAGGATACATGCACCTGTATGTTCATTGCGGCACTATTCACAATAGCAAAGGTATGGAAGCAACCCAGATGTCCAAAAATAGATGATTGGATCAAGAAGATGTGGTACATATACACAATGGAATACTATTCGGCATGGAAAGAAGATAAACACATGCAATTTGCAGCGACATGGATGGAATTAGAGGGAATCATACTCAGTGAAATAAGCCAGAAAGAAAAAGAAAAATATCGAATGGTTTCACTTATAATAGGACTATAGGGAGGCCGGGTGGGAGAGAGACACTCAGCGGTGAGGGTGGGGTTGGGGGAGGGGAGGATAAGGGCACAAAATGGAAGAGAGGAGAACCCAGGGGACCATGGAGATGGATCACGGGTGAATTTGTGGTGGGCTGCCCAAGGGGAATACAAAATGTAAAAGACATTAATAACAATAAAAAAAATTAAAAAAAAAATAAATAATAAAACATTAAAAAAAAAAAGAAATATCTAGCAATGGATGATTGGAACAAGAGGATATGGCACCTGCTGGGAACCATGACACCTGAGGATCCTTGGTGTTTGTTGAGAAAAGAACTTCATGAAGCACCAGAATGACGCCAACAACAGAATTTTTTAGGGAGTGACGGGACAGAAAATTGAGAAGCAATGGTCAGCCTCAGAGAGTGGGGGAGCTGACCTAACCAGTAAAACAATAGGGTTGCTGGTAATATTTTCCTTTCTGAGTGGGTAGAGTCTCCTCTTAATTATGCATGCTTTGCTCACATCACTGCCCCAATTCAGAGACTAATTGGAACAAGCCCTCCCTCCCTCTTTCCAGGTTGGGGAAAACCATAGTTAAGACTTTTCTCATAAAAGATATTTAAAAAAAAAAAAAAGACTCTTCTCGGCCTCTCAGAGCTGCCAGACCTTATCTGGTCCCTAAAGCAAAGTGATAGCCACAGCTGGACTGTGGAATGGCAGAAATGCAGCTGTGCTCTTCTGGGGGAGTGTGTGAGAGCCCTTTTCTGTCCCTAAAATATACACGCCATGGAATATTATTTTAGCAAGCCATAAGAAAGCAAGCCATGAAATGCAGCTATTTCAACATAATGAGGTGAGTTAGAGAAAATAGTATAATAAACTAAGAATGATAAAAACAAATAAAAATCATTTACATAGTGGACAATTTGATAACATAAAACACTGTAAAAACATCAATCAACACCATGAAGTCTCTGAGATTAAGAGGGAGGGAAAGAGACAAGGGAGTAAGAAGGATAGTGGCAAGGGCAGAGGTGGGGGGTGGGGGGAAGAAGTGGAAGAGAGTGGTTTGGTTCTCAATAGCTGGAACAGATGCCCTCAGATCCCAACAGATGTCTTGTTGGGGGGGTGGGGTGGGAAACAACAAACCTGAGGGTCAAGAATTTGGGCAAGACTCAACTGAGGAAAAAACGAAATGCAGCTATCAGCAATGGGTAATCTTGGCATAAAAAACAAAATAACCTCATTAGAAGAGAATGATAGACCAAAATCAAGAGATTATATTTTAAGGGTGCTGTAGAGTGTTCAGGATGCTATAAAAATATTATTAAAGAGCAGACATTTATATCTTACACTTCTAGAGGTGGGGGAGATCAAGGGTTAGGCAGTTTGTACCTGGATGTGCCCTCTCCCTGGCTTGCAGTCAGTGCCTCCTGCAGCCTCCTTACGTGGCAGAGCCCTCTGGTGTGTCTTCCTCCTCTTATAAGGGCTCTAATCCCATCACGGGGCCTCACTCAGGACTTCATCTTAAACCATATTACTTCCCAAAGGGCTTCCACAAATATCATCCTATTGGGAGTTAGGTCTTCAACATATGAATTTAGAGGTAACAAAATGCTACTGGTAGAGTAGAGAAAAAAATATGATTTGTATAAATCATCTAAGTTAGATAAATGAAATTAAAAAGAATTCCATGGCTATTCATATGCAAAAGTCCCAGAGCTTTAAATGACCGTAACATAAAATGGTAAGAAGAGTGAAGTGGCTGTTGACAAAAGTGAACATGATATCATTGCAATCCAGTTTTTTCAAGGAACAACAGGCAATGGGGAATAATGACAATGATCGTAATTATCAACAGTTTATCTGGTTCACCCAGTACATAATTGTGAGTATCCAATTCTTTCTCTTCATTCTTGGACTTTCAAAATCCTTCACTAATTTTGGGAGTCTCCAGGGAACCCCTTACATACGCTTGCAAAACTCATGTGTCTCCTATTATTTAGAGATGACAGTAATTCACATTTCACAAGATTGTTAAATGAGGAAGAGGAGGAGGTATGTACAAGCGTTTAGTTCACAGCGAAGTTCTGTATTAGTAAAGAATGAAATGTGGTCTAGAATGGGACACCTCTTTATGCAGCAAGCACCAGACTGGCCCGCCCTCATCTACTCCGGCTCCAGCACACTGTCTCTTTCCTTCTCCTTAGCTCTAGCCCTCAGCTGTCCCCCTCCCTGGGCACTGCCCTTAGGAACTTTGGTCAATGTTACACCCCGTTGAGGGCAGATGGCATCCAGTGACTGCTCTATGTGTGAAGGTGGGAGAACTCCTGACCCCCATTTAGAACAATCTAGGGGTCACCCCATTCCCAGGCTTCCCCCACCCCCAGGGCTGGCTGTGCTCTCTGTAGTCACTGTATTCTAGTTCATCTTCTTCCTTCAGCTCCATCTCATTTCTTTCCTTTCACCCAGGGTATTAATCCTCAGGGCATGTTCCCACCTGTTTTCTTCACACTAATTTTTGTTTCAGAATCTGTTTTAGGGAAACTCAGTAACATTTTCCAATCAGACAAAGGAAGAGCAATCTCTTTTAGATGTTTTCCTTTTCTTGGTCTTTAAACATTGATTGCTGGTAGAAGCAAAAGAATGTAATGATTCATTTATTCATTTCTCAAATGAGCGTTCAGTTAACACATTCTATTACATCCTCTGTAAAAATAGCACAGTCCATTCTGAGGACCCATTTCTGATCAAGTCTGGAAGAGAGGACCTAGGAAAAACATTCAGATGTTTATAAGAAGCAGCTTCATTGTAAGTGGCAAGTGGCTGGAGATCAGTGCTTCATGAGCTTGCGGGGGGGCAGCAATGTGTACTTTGGGAAGTTTTTGAATCAGAGACTCAGGGAATTTTGGAGTTGGACATGATCTTAGAAATTTCTAGCCGTAGATCTCCCTTTGAAGATGAGGGAAGTCGCAGGAAAGGCCAAGTGACTTTTCTCTAAATCACAAAGCTAAGGTTTGAATTTGAAAGACTAAGATTTTGATAACAGAGACGAAATAAAGGTGGTGTCACCCAGGCTTTCATTTTTTTTTTTTAAGATTTATTTATTTATGCATACAAGCTGGGGTACAGACCGGAGTTGTGGGGCGGCAAGAGGGTTCACCAGAGACAGAGTGGGGAGCAGAACAGCCAGATCGATGGAAACACACTGCTGAGGGGAGCAGCAGGTGAATCAGGAGAGGTCTGAGGCGCCATTTGGGAATCTCCCTGGCTGGGCGTCGAACTTGCGTCGCCGCCACTGCTGACAGCTCCACAGTACAGCACCTAACCAATGCGCCACCAGGGAGGCCCCACCCAGGTTTTCATGGTCTCCTTAGTCTTCTTCAGGATGGCTGTGAGTTCAGGGACTGTCTCCACTCCACACAGTTTTGACCTTCTTCTTGTCATAGGTGTCAGTTCTCGGGGACAATTGCTGCTGTTTGCATTAGGTGTCCACACAGGCACTCTGGGATCCATGTGGGTTGAACATGCACCATACAGAGGCACAGATCCCCGGGAATGTGATCCGAGGGGCCTGGCACTGCTTTTCACATTTACCTCCCAGTTCTTCATGGGCGGCTGCTTCCTGCCCATGAAACTGCCACCTGGCTCTCAGTTTCCAGTTCCTGCTGCTTAGCGAAAGCTGCTCTGAAGCAAAAGCCACAAATCACCTCCTTACATGATCTGGATGTCATTGGAAACATTACATTATCGTTCTCCTCTTTTGCATTCTTTCCTTCCTTTGGTGTAGTGTGATTTAAATATCTGCAACAGCTCCATGATATGGTTTACAACAGTAGTATTTCAGGCTGACTTTTTATCAGAATCTCAGAAGGTGATTCACAATTATAGTGACTGTTCTGTTCCCTTCCTGCTGAGATTATAAGATATCAGATGAAGGCCGTGGAAGGGGATCTGTGTGTCTCTTTATTGATCAAGAGTTCCGGTCAGTCTTGTGGGATGAAATGCAATTGGAGAAGCTAAGAAATTCAGCAGGGAGCTTGAAAGACACTCAGCCAGACTTCAGTGATGCTACAGTAGGAGCAACAAGAACTTTTTATAAACTGGTGCCTTGCTGGTTATTAATAATATACCACGTTTTATAGCACTTCATATGATTCAGATGTATAGGATCACATCTCTTAGATGTATGTTACCAACCACACAACAGTCAGACAAAACCAAATCAATTTGTTTTTACTTTTTACAATGCTAAGTAATACTGTGGTGAACATCTCCATCATACAACTTTTCCCACATGTTGCCTTATTTCTTTGGGAATAATTCTCCAAAGTGGGAAAAAAATACAAATATGATTCTTAAAATTTATTTGGGCTCCAATTATAATTTCATTGAATATTATTTTATTAGGCTAAAAGACCTTCATTTTTGTTTTCATTTGCATTTCACACTAAAGGGTCACAAGTGAACGGATCACAAATGAAAACTATTTTCTCATAGGAGGCTCTAAATTTGCTGAGTGGACAAGTCAGGGAGTATACATAATTTAACGACGTAGTGAAAAGGTTACAGGGAGAGGTTCTTACTGATTCTCTTCTGCTTGGTGCTGGTGGCCAGTAGACCTAAGGAGGTAGCAGTACCAGCTCTGGAGGTGATGATACCAGCACCGGGCTGCATGAATCTGGCTTCATTGAGAGTTGCCAGAAATGAGGTGCCGAGAGGAAAGCAGAGAGCTGAGTGATACTGAGGCAATGTCTGAGTGACTTCTGGTGCAACTGCAGGGGGCCTAGCAATAAAAAGTTGGTGCACAGCCAATTGACTGAGGCACAGTAGATACAACTAATGGACAAGGAGACCTTGATAGTGACTGAAGCCAAAGTGCACAGTATGTGCAGGTACTTTTGATGGGGTATAGAATAAAGCATTACAGAATGAATGAAGCAGAAAACAATAATGATTTTGCTACTATAAATATAGTTCATTTTTGTTTAATCATCCCAGGCCAGTTCTGTTGATGGAAAAACAGACTGTAGATTAAAGAATACTTTTAGAAAATTTCCATGGAACAGGATGCCAGTTTTTTCTTCAAAACAGACATTTGAAATTATAAGAAAATTATTTCACCTTTAACCCTACATTTAAGCAAAATAAGGAATGATATTTTTCAAGGACTTGTTTGGCATGTATTGAGAAAATCACGTGACTTCATTTGGTTGCTATGTAACTTATTGGAACATTATACTCACATTTTCCTATATTAAATTAGAAAAATAAACATATCAATTTAAAAATATTTTTGAAAAATTCATTCTTTGTAAGGTATTAGATGGGTTAGATAAAGAATAATACATTTCTACTATCTGATAACAGAAAACGATCTTGAGGATAATAAGATTGTAATTAGGAAGACTGACATTTTCATTTGTCATGTGATCTCATTTATTTTACTGTATTTTATTTTTCAGTTATTTAAATATAACTCATTATTTTCCATTTTTCTTATCTAGGAACAGTTCTGGTATACTTTATGATTTTTTTGTGGGGTTTGATTCTGTTCAGGTTACTTGAGTTGTACTTAAGAATTCTCAACAGAGAATCTTTGATTTTCACGGTGTCTGGGAAAGGAAGCCCCTGATCTCTTTTTATTTCAGTAACTGCCACTTTTTTTTTTTAAAAAAAATTGCTAAGTGGAGTCTAGTGACTAGAAAATTCAAATAGCAAAGTAATTACACAAGGAATCACAGGATAACCCAGACTGGGATTTAACCAATGTAATTTTCTAGCCCCTTTTAACTCATGTATCTAATTTCCTGATGACAAATCAGGGTCAGAGTTCTCAAGGGTTAAATTCCTTTCAGACCCTCTTTGGAAGATGTTGAGGATCATGACCAACTTGAGATTGAATTTGATTACTTAGATCTCATTTCTAGAATATGGGTCTCCCCCAAATAAGGATCATAGAGATCTCCTTATCTCAGATGCTGAAATGTATTCACCTGTTGAAACTCAGAATTTTCTCTTAGAGGACATGAAAAACATTCACATATTCCCTTATCTATATCACCTGGTATTAACATCCCCCAGAGCAAATTCAACTTAGTGTTTTAATTTAGATCATGTTACATACTTGGTGCATGAATATTACTTCTTATGAATTAGTAATTAAATTTTTCTTCTAAAATGTATACTATTGTGACTTTTAATATTCTTCTTTCTGAAGAGAGAAAAATGTAAATCAGGAGAGGAACAGTTTCAATGCAACATTCAGCTACTGGCTTGTAGAGAATGAAGAGGGAAATGAAAAAATGTACCAAGATTTCTAGCCCTTAGATTTAATTAAAATCTGCTCTTTTTGTTTGCCTTTTTGGCATGGCTGTAGATTAATACTTTTTTCATTTTTCTATAAAATTAAAAATGCCCATTGTTCCTTTTTAGGGAAAGGAAAAATTCTTTAAAACAGTTTCTGAAATAATACTTCAAACCAATAACCAGTCATTAAAAAAAAAAAGAAACCTAAAACAATCAGAAATAAAAATTCCTAAAAAGCATTCATTTGACTTATCCATCTTATTGAAAATATTTCTAGTGGCTGTACTTTGATCTTACAGATATTCAATTTATATTAGCAGGAAAGGTTTGAATTGTGTCTCAACATAGAATTTTCTTATTTAAGCCTACAACTAAAACCCTGGTTTTCTTAGTCCTATTTCACACCCATCTATTTCTGTCCAAAATAAAGTTCACTGTACTCTGATTCAGTCCATTATTTTGTGTTGTTGGTGGTTTTTGGACTGTCACTGCTGGACACACATCATAACGGGCCAGAAGTGGAAAAATTAATAAAACAAGTACCTGCCATGAAGGAACTCACATCTAGGACCAAAACTGACAGTAGACAAATAACATACTCATGGTATTTTTGGCTGGTGGAGTTCTATTAACTAAGGGAGTTTTATTCAATAAATACATCAGCAGAAAGACTAAGAGAGAGTACCATATGTCAAGAAGGATCCCTGGTAATTATCTACCTCAAGTTTTTCTTCTTATAAATAAGGACACTGAAGCTCAACATCACAAATATTAACAACAGAACTGGAAGAGGTTCAATTGTCACACCTCCTAATCTTCTGTAACAACAAAAGATAGTTGAATAAAGGGGCTAATTCTAACACCTTTTATAGATGCTGAGTTTACCTCTGTTATTTCTAGACTTTTTTTTAAAAGATTTATTTTATTTTTGCATACAAGCTGGGGTGCAGGCCAGAGGTCTGGGGCGGTGAGAGTTTCGCCAGAGACAGAGTGGGGAGCAGAACAGGCAGAGAGACTGAAATACACTGCTGAGGGGAGTAGCAGGTGAGGCAGGAGAGGTCTGCTGCCCCATGTGGGAATCTCTGGGGCAGGGCATTGAACTTGGGCATTGAACTTGCACCTGAACTCGCCGCAGCCTCTGACAGCTCCACAGTACTGTGCTTAACCGGTTGCTACACCAGAGAGGCCCTTTTTCTAGGCAATTTGAATCCCATTGGCAGGGATTTAAAATCTTTGTTTTAAAAATCGAGGTTTTATTATTTTTTATGTATAGTGAGACCAACAGTTCAGACAATGATTGCCATTGAAAATATTTTTTTTTTATAGTTCCCAAGAAGAGGGCATAGCACATCATGTAGTGTCATGTGGAGAAGCTCCAAAGTCAGTCAGCAGGCAGAGGGAAGGGGAGGAAAGCATGGGAAGGCCCTTCATTTTGTTCTCGTCAGGAAGGGGTGAGTGTGGCAGGGTATGTAGGCTTAGGGTAGGCGAGGTGGAATGACTTCAGCAGGCTCAGGGGGTAGGGATTCTCTCAAGTTGTCTGTTACCTGGCTTTTAGGAGATTTAGACAGAGGAATATTGTTCTAGAATGTCAAAGTCCAATTGAGGAGATGTGGGCTCTGGACTGGTGGGGTAACATATAAAAATCATGCTTGTAAGGGAATCGTGTTATTTATAGCAGCTCAGTAGCACTGGGAAGGGCAGGCTTTCCCTGGCCAGCAAGGCCTTAGTTGCCAAAACTTCAAGAATATAGAAAATAAGGAAATCTAGTTAAAACACTCTGTTAATGAAGGAATATGTATTTTATTCTTTTGGGAGACAGGCTGCCCTTTAAGAGAACCAGTTCTAATTATCAACATTACAACTGCCCATGATGAAGTTTTTAGTTTAGTTTGTTCTTACTTATGTCAGAGTATCATCGCATAATTTTGTGTCTCTTTAGACAAGATACCAAATATTTCTGAAGCTACATGTCATTTGAACTCTGGAAATAAATTGAACTCTCCAAATAAAGAAGAGATCATATAAAATCTCTAAAATACACATATTTCTATGACTGGTAATTACATATCCACACTTAGGAGGATGATTTGTTAATTTAAAGAATAACTCTTTGAGAGGAAAAATCTTAAGTAGACTACTTATTACAACAGGTTATATTTTTAAAATTACACTGATAAAGTTTCTGTTTTGAAACTTGGAAAAATCTTTGCTATTGAAACTGTCTCAACAAATGGAGGGTGGGGTCCCTGTTAATCATCTTTATCATGTTCAACCCAAAGGCATCTAGAATTTTAATTCATGGACCCCATTATTTAATTAGCTGGGTTTTCGAGAGTAGAAATGCTTGTTGTGTAGGAGAAAAATGGATGTATTTGTGAAAAACATGCCTATCTATGAAACAGAGTTTATTTGATTTTACACAATCACTTCTCCACAAACTCCACCCAACCTCATCCAATCTAACCCAGACCAAACCAAACACACAGTTGTCTTCACATATCCAGTTATTCACTCTTCCTATTCCTTTTCATAGCATTCCAAATTCAAAATGCTCTAAAAACAAACATGTTGTTCCTTTCCTTTTAAACCAATATCAGTGTGGTTTAGCTTATGTAGACATTCGGGAAAAGCAACTTTCTCAAACTAAACTACACCAAGATATAAAAAATTAGTAAACAATCTCCTTGTCCTCCCAAAGTATCTGAATTCTAAAAAGTCCTAAATAAACTGTAATGGAGGGCAAGGTCGAGGTGTGTATCTTTAGCAACGTGACAGTGTAAAGCGTGTAGGGGGTGGTAAAATATTTATCAAAGGGGCATATCAACTCATATGAACAGTTCTTCCCCTGAGACCACCTTTTACAATAACTTTACACATTAACTGTTAGAAGCTCTGGGAATTTCTGTAGTAACGAAACATTTCATTATAATTAGGTCAGCTCCCTAATGTTATTTTTAATGTTATTTTTAATTTTCATGATGTTTTTTCTTTCTTTTTCTTTCTCTATTCTCTAAGTATTCGTATTTTCTGACAAAGCCAAACTTTTCCACAATAGTTCCCGTTATAGGGGCAAGTGGTTCTTAAGGAGGGACAAGGAGGTGACAGCTGTTCTTTCTATGGGTGGGCGCTTTGTAATGGAATACCATGAAGTCGCGGGAACAATAAATTTGACACGTGTGTAAGGATTATGTTCTATGAGGTTTACCTTAACCAGGGCCAACGTAGGAATAGGGAGAAAGCTGGGCCATCTCCCTGTGTAAATTGAAGTACAGGGATGTGGTTGTTTCAGGTAATAACAAAATCTCCACTTCATCTTCTAGGTTTGCTAGAAATTATTGATTGCCAGCTGAGATACTTATGGAGCCACGGTTCAGGAATTCAGTGGTGTGAAGAAATTCTAATAAGGTATCCCGTGTCGGGGGCAGCTTCTCTCCTTTTCCATCCAGGCTGCGGTGGTCTGTTGCTTGTTACAATAAACGAGGTGGCTGTTTAGTTGGCAGCTAAAATTTGTCTTTCTCTTGAAGAAAGTGGGCCTGGAAACTAGTTTACTGCTCTGCTCATATATGTGTGGTTTCCCATTTGCTACCAAGATAGGAGAGTCTCTAGCCTCCGTACTTACACTTTACCTTTTTGCCAGTGTCTTTATAAACTTCCTGTAATGAAGAAACAAATGACAAAAAACCAAGAACCCAAATAAAAAAAAAAAACCCAAAAATACCTCTCCATTCTGAAACATAAGATTTCTACCTAATTTGAAATTTCTGCCAATAATTTCACCAGGAGAATGTGCCAAATAAGTGAATATTTTTAGTTCCATGAGCTAAACAACAGATACCGATCTGTGATTGAAGATAAACAATCTGTTAACTAAATATTTTAAAATCACGAACACAGCTTCCTTCTAATATAAAGCATCAAATAGTTTTTGAAACTCACATTGATTTTGTCAGTAAATTCTTGACTTCTTCCAATCCCCTGCCCACCCTCCTCAGTGGATAGTTAACCAGCTTGTTAAAAGGGATGTTAACCTTTTCAACTAGCCGCTGCATGTTGCCTGGGAAATAACTGCTTTTGTTGATGTCCTCCTGACAGCTAGTTTACAGTAGCCTGTCTTTTTGACCTGGGTCTCTGACTCCCCTCATATGTATCATCGTTCTTGTCAAAGGAATGCATTTTAAAAGGAAGTCATTTATAACTCAAAAACAATATTAATTCCCTCTCCTCCTCATTGCTGTTCTCTATATGAGATCTTAGACAGGCCGTCTTCATTTCGCAGTGTTATTCTAAAATCCTAAATAATGCTGTCATGCAAATTGACACTGCATTCCATTCAGTTACTTGATACTATGCTATATTTGCTTGTCAAAATGGGTCATTGATTAAATACTATGACTCCGTTATTTATAAAATGTAAGAAAATTAAGTAGTCGCTCTCCCCAGGTTTGTTTAATAAGAATCATTTAAATTTCAAAGGAGCTACCCTCAAAAGACTCCTGCCAGTTCTTTCGATTTTAATGAGAGTACAAAATAATATGAAAGAAAACTAGGACAAATTTTAGGAAGTTTTCTACAGAATCATAAAAATATCAAATGCTGTGCTATCAGTTTGGACTACTGTAACAAAATACCACAGATCGAGAGACTTTAAACAGAAATTTATTTTTCATAGTTCTGGCAACTGGGAAGTCAATGATCAAGCAAGGCACCAGCAGCCTCGATGTGTGGTGAGGACCTACTTCTCGGTTCATCAGTGGCCATTTCTGTTGTACTCTCACATGGCAGAAGAGATGAAGGAGCTCTCTGGAATCTCTATTACTAAGGACACTTATCCCATTCATGAACGTTCTACACGCATGACCTAAACACCTACAATCTCTGCTTCTAAATGTGATCACATTGAGGATTATGTTCAATATATGAATTTTGGGAGATGCTAAAATCCAGTCTACATGCAGAATGTGTGAAATAAAAAGTTGTGTGAATTATATTGTCAATCAATCTTTTCTTCTAAGTCGACTACAGTTTTCACTTTATTTAAAAGTCCTTTTAAATTCTCTGTCATGGAGACTAAAGGCATAGGCATATATTACTGGGATCCTTGGCCTTTTGCAGTTTATAATTTGGTGTTTTGGATAGCCAATTTTTTATTGTATGGGTATGTTTTTAACTCCACAGATTCTTACCCTGAAAGGAAAAAATTCTCATCGTGAGACTGATTATATCATCCATTTTAGATTATGACCTAGTGACTTGACCTGGTCTTTGTGATTTATGTTATAGTTCTATGGTCTTGGGGTTAAAAAGAGTACTATAAAATCAACATTCCCATTTATACACTGTATCGTGTATTCCTTTTATACTCAGTTCTTGTAAAGTGTGAATGTAGCCAGTTTTAAGCACACCCTTTTTACAGCTCTACCTCTTAAGGGTCAACATCTGCTTATACTAGTTGCCTCTGCCCAAAGGGGGCAGGTGACTGACCTTAAGAATTCAGGCTACGTGGTCAGTGTACCTGAGCTCAAGCTCCAAATCTTCAGCAGTCCAGGTATCTACGTAGGTTTATTTAACCTCTTTTTGTCAAAGATCCCTCATCTGTGCAATGTAAGCAATAATGTGAAAAGTCCCCTCCGTTACATTGTAAATATAGTTTTCAAAACTGAATCAAGTAAGATGTGATATTAATGAAATGAAGGTGGCTCAGGATGAATTCCTGGAACAGGCAGGATGGGGCGTTTCCTTTCTGCTTATCATTGCCCTCGGGGTCTGGGTAATGCCCTCTGATTTGCCCAAGTTGAGAATACAATCCAATGTGGGCCATTGTTCTCTGCAGATTTGGGAGGCTATTTACAGCCTTTTGAATTAACAGCTTCTCAGAGGAGCAGACATGTATTTTACCAGCAGCCTACAGGTTGCCTTTTGTGTCCTCAAGCATGGCTGCATGAAATAGACTGAATAAGGGGCAACCAAGAGTGGAGGTTTTCTTTTTACATATCATTGACTATTTCCTTTTTTTCCCACTCTGTCTTTTCAAGGAGAAATGATAGTCTTTGGTGCTTTAATTAGAATGTCTATTAGAATAATCTATCTTTGTCCAATGCAAAGCAAGTTTAAAACTTTTTTCTTATTCATTATAGTTGGCTTTTGATTCCTGAAATGATTTTTCTCAAAGCTCAGGTCTATTGTAGCAAGGAGCCTGTACTGAAAACTACTGTTAAACATAACCTTAAAATGCTTGTAACAACAATAACAGCAATCACAATAATACGAAAACTGCAACTTCTTTAATAATATACTTTGGTGTTTAACCTGTTTATTATTTCATTTGATATTACCAACAATTCCCATAGCTATTAATACATTTTAGTGAAAAAACTGAGTTTAAGATCATTGCTTCAATACTGCAACTTGTGCAAGCATATTCGACCCCAAACTCACATTCTTATTACATACACTCAATGTTAACTCTCTTATTTTTTTAAGTGAGGCTGATATGAAGCATTCCTAAAAAAGATCTCTAAAAATTTATTATTTATTTGCTTACCCAGTTTCAAAGCTTCCAGATTTGGGTCAAGTATCTCATGCCCAGATATCATTTTCCAATGTGATTTAAGAAGCACACTTAGAGCTACTGAAGATTTTGGTAGTTTGCTTTGGTTAGATGCAAGGTTGTAACTCCGGTCTGCACTGCCAGCAAATGAAACCTGCAGGTCAAAGGAGGGGCAGCAATTTGCCATGAGAGTTGGGCCACAGTTCGGTCAAGTCAAAATTTTGGATCTTTCCCGATGGGAATCTGCTCTAAAACAGGGATCATCTGAGCTAATCCACTGAATTATTTTCCTTTCTCTCAAGAAGAATAATTTTTTTCATGCAGTTGTTCTCAGGCGGGCAGGAGCCTTTTCTTGCTTTCACTCCTATTTCTTACCTTTATTGCTAAAGCTCTGAAAAATAAGTGCAGATGAGAGGACATAGCAACATCTGCTTTTCTGCTTACAGTTCCATAGGCGACACTTCTGTGGGATGTAGTTGTACTGATATTAGTAAGCAAGGGAATCCATTTTTTGTTATTGAAAATAGCTTTTTTTTTCTTCATCGAAAATGACAATTGTACGTCACAGGAAAGTGGGAGCTTGGAATGAAGAAAGTGTCAGTATAAATTTAGCTTTTGTCTTCCTTCCAATCTCAATTTGGATATTGTTTGCAAGATGAGCACTGTTCAACCTCAGGACCAAGGAGATTTTGAAAGGGGTGGGAAGCAGCACAGGTGCACTGGACAGTGAACAATCAGATACAATTCAATCAATGGCAACTTTTGTCTGTCCTTGCAGGGGGGCCTTTTATTCCCTTCCTCCCTTGCCCCTATTTTTCTGGTCATGCTGTGTGATAAATAATAAGATCAAGGGACTGGACTCTGAGATTCTGGCCTCAGTTCAACCTGATAAATTATTGCTCTAAGTGTACCATTTCTTGCCCTCCTGCAGTGATTTTTTTTTAAATTCATAGCTACTATACATAGAAAACAAAAATCCAATCCATTTTGGGATTAACAAAATATTTAATATATGTATATATACATATATAGACATACTTTTGAATTATTGACATTTGTGCAGAATTTTTAGAAAAAAATTCTTAGATTTTGAAGACTAGATCAAGTACTTCCTTATGTGTATGCCACTGAGTTTTGGAAAGTATAGTGTAGGTAAAGATGTTTTCAATGCATCTATTCCAATACTCTGAGTTTCTTTTAAAATTTCCATAGTCTTTTATTAGGAAGGTGAAAAACATTTGTAACACTGACTTAGAGGTTAAAGTAAAATTGAGGTTGAGGATGGGCAAAGTAGTTGAATATGGAATGGACAGGTAGCAACTGCTCACCTTTTACACAACTTGGTTTTCTAAATTCAAGTACTTGCCACAAACTCAGCAAAAATGGGACTCTAGTCCATGAGCACATCAGTGGCAACTCTAGAGATAGGATAAGTAAATAGCAATTAAAACACAATTATATTGTGTATATAGCTTTCCAGAAATCATTCTAAATAAAGCAGACTTGCTTTATTAGTTAATAACTATTCACTTACAGAACCTCTTTTAGTGAAAAGCAACCTTCACTTTAAAAAAAAAATGTCTGTTTTGATAATATCTTTTATTAAAAATAAAAATGGATCATTTGAATAAAAGTAAGATTTTCATTTGATGAAAGCTTTCAGTTAATGAGCCTATACAACAAATCTCTTATGGCAGATAGAATACTTCATTTTTTTGTAGGAAGCCTGTGGTTTGTGGTTTGGGGGAGTGAAGTGACTATGGCCCTAGAATGAGTCAGTCAGGACATAAGTCCAGGATCCCCTGCCAGCCTTAGCTCCACCCCAACAAATGGAAATTCACTCTTGCAAAATAACTTTGCAATTAACTTCACATGCAAATGTTCACTTATTCAGCGAGAGATATATTATCTCAATTTTACAGATAGAGAAGCACAAGCTTAGGAATTAACTTTCCAGTTTCACTGAATTGGAAAGTGTTAAGAGGAAATTTTTTAAGAGTAGTTTTCCAAGCTTTTGGAGTATTGTTACTTAATAGAAACTGGCCACTTTTTAAACTCTCCCTTCTCTCCTTATAACAGGATACTATGCAACTCTTATTTTGGTTCAAGGCAGGTGGAAATAAAAGTTAAATTCTGGCTAAGTCATTGAGTTTCTCTACTAAGAAGATTAAAGAGAAGGTACATTTTTGTTAAGAAGGTAAAACAAATGCTGAAAAGATAATACAATTGAAACTGGTGTTTGCCATAACTGGGTAGGGGAATGTGGCAAAGTGATATTGTAAAGACATCAAAATACTTCTGAGAGGTGAATATAGTTATTATTAAGTATGCAATAAAAGTCACACATGACCTGTAACAAGATTTGGGAAGGAATGGTCTTTCCTCTAGGATTGCTGAGTTGGAGTCTTCTGTATACTGAATATAAGGTAACTAAATTTGTTTCTGTTTTGATTCTATGTATCTTTTGAGTTGTTAGGTCCTTATTTCCTTGCAGTTGGAAAAAAATGAACTATCTGCTATATTTAGCATGTTCCTGGAATTTTTAAATTTTCTCCCCCTTTCAAGAAGGCATTTGTACAGGTAAATAAGACCAAGGAAAATAAAATACAAGTATGCAAATTCAAGGGATGACCTAGCTTTATAAAAAAAGTTCATCTTTGCCTTTGAGTTTCTTTATAGTTTGGGCAAAAAAGTGACAAGTTCACTGAATTTTAATAAAAATATTTTCCAGAGTTCTACCAAAGGAGCTCTAAGGGCTCTAATGAAAATGATATTCAAAAGCAGTTTTCAAGGATAGAATCGTGTCCCTGACTCTCCTAGTTATCTTGAACGAAATCAGAGGGCTTAATATTAAAGTGCAACCCAGTGCAAGCAAATCTACGAGGGACTAAGCTAAATGATCCAAAAATCTGGTGGTCTTCTTTAGTCCAAGGACACAATTCGAGTACCAACTTGTTTGTAGGCGATGATGTCCTGAAGTCATTATCACTTCAGTTTCATGTGTCTCAGACAAGCTTTTGTTAAGAAAGACCTAGAGGGAAGATATGGGTTGCGCTCTCTAACTGTGGATTGCTGAGAGTTGTCACTAAGATGCTGTGAAGAAAGAGCCAGGACACAAAAAACCTGGCCCCACGACAGCAGCTCTGGGCAGAGAGGTTATCCAAAAGAATTAAGCCAGCTTTCCCTGTGTCCTGCAGCCCCAGTTCCAGTTATTGCACCAGTTTTCCAAGTCACCCGTCCCTGGCTCTGGCATGATTGCGTCTCTGGCACCTCGCTCCCCAGCTCCACCAGCTTTTTGGCCCTTGCTGCCCTTCACAGCACTGTCTGTTGGAGCAGAGACCAAACTGAGAGCCAATTCCTACTTCTCTAGTACCAGTTCTCACTTGCACTTGGCTTATTCAATCTTGCCAAGCTTTGTGAAGGGCCAGGCAGGACAAAAGTCAGGCTTGGTGATAGTCTAGCAATGATATATCATATTGGCCATTGATTGAAGCTGTATGCTGTAGAAAAAAAAGAATTACTTAGCACTGAGTTATTCTCATGACAGCTGAGAATTCCATCTTTGGGGGAAAATGTCTAGGCAGTGCTGGGGCTCAGATGGTGGCAGGATTGGCTCACTCTGCTTCTACATGACTAATCCAGATCCCAAATCCATGTCCACTATTCCACAGATCAGAGTTTTTTCCAGCTAAACCAAAGCAGCCTATTAGCCTTTTGCCCTTTGAAATTCACACTGTAATAAATCCGTAGAATTTTAGAGTATCTTTGTGATGATCCAGTCTATGACTATTTTTTTTTTTGTTCAAGCTGGGGTACAGGCCAGAGGCGGGGGGCGGCGAGAGGGTTCACCAGAGACAGAGCGGGGAGCAGAACAGGCGGATCAGAACTACACTGCTGAGGGGAGCAGCGGGTGAGGCAGGAGAGGTCTGCCGCACCATGTGGGACTCTCCCCAGCTGGGCGTTGAACCCGCACCGCGTGCCCCCGACAGCCCCACAGCGTAGCGCTCAACCGCTGCGCCACCAGGGAGGCCCCAGTCTATGACTATTAACAAGTGCAGACAGCCTGTGAATCAGATATGCTCTACAGACGTGCCCAGTGTACTTTGAACAAAACTTGAGTTGATGATTGATTTGTAAAATTGATGAGATTTTTATGTCAAATCTGGATTTCCAGGTTTTCTTTAAAATTAGATGTGCCATATCTGGACACAAATAGTTATCCAAATAGCTGGACCTGAGTGGTGTCACCCTGTTAGTTCAGTCATGCCGTCTCTTGATTTGTAGGCCCACCACCGCCTATTATCTCCTTGATGTGGGGGTACACATGTTGACGTTATTTACCAGCCTGCTTCCAACACCAATGAGACCTTCATTCACTTATAGCTCATGCCCAGTCTCTGAAACCATCGAATATGAGCCACCTGCTGTCATTCATATGCGCATTGTACCACTAAGGGTCAAAGGCTCACAGAAGTGGTGCCAACCTTGGAAGTCAGGATTAAAGGTGGCGGGCCTAGCTTCAGACTCAAAAATCTTTCTTTCTTTTCTGATGTAGCTTGCTTTCCACATCGCTATAGATTCACATTTTTAAATCAATGAGAATAATGATGAATACCATAGTTAAACATTTACTTGTTAAATCAAATACATTCATATGCTTGATTTTCTTCATAGATAATTGGTCATGTGTAAACAGTTTCAGGAATCATGATATGTGCATTGTTTTCCTTATCAGTCTTCAAAATTGTATCTTTTGCTTTTTTCCATGGATAATTAACAATTTACACCCCAGTTACAACTCGGTAGTTATTTTGGCAGGGGGTTAAAGGTCCACAGCATAGTTTGAGTTAATGTGTTTGGATGAGATAAGATCTTATCTACTTATAAAGTTCACATGATTTAAAACAAATCAGATATTTCATTTAGTATGTAATTTCATCAAACACACAGTATATCACAGTTTTGGGTCACTCTGTTAGCATTTGCCAGTAGTCTACTTGGCTGTGCCTGATCTCTAGTGGCTTTGAAGGTGTATTAACCAAGGATAATCTGGAACATGCCCAAAGACAATATCCATAAAACTCAGTATAGAGATTTGGGATTGGGATTGAAAATAGAATTATCAAGAGATGCAAAAAGTGGTGAACAGGAACTTGAGTGCCAAAGAAGAAGACTAGGTAGGCATGGGCTAACTCCGTCCTGACTCCTTCCATCCCCCTACCCCTCCCCACACAAAATAAGAAATAAGGTGCATACTCTTTCAGCAATATATAGCAAAGAAAGGAAAAGTTCACTCATGAAACATACACCATTACCCACTTCTGTACTTTTCCCTCTCATGTTTTTGCTGTTAAGCAGACATAGTCCCAAATTTTTCCCCAAGCAAAAAAAAAAAAAAATAATAATAATAAAATAAAATAAGAGGGAGAATATATTTTAAACTCTTTCGTTTCCATTAACTTTTATATATTTTTCATTTTTTAAATGGTATTTTTAAAATAGGATATGTAAGAAAGAAGAAATGGTAAAGAAAATCATTATTGGGGGAAAAAAGCCTGCAAAAAATATCTAAATCATACATTATCTTGCTATAAATCTGAGTCCTGCTGCAGACTTCCCAAAGCATATTGGCTCTGGGTTTCGGGGGGAAGGTGCTCTGGATTCCTTTTAAAAAGCACACACGCTGCTCCATGTGGTGCAGCAGCTGCTAAGGTAATGATGCATTTTTAGTGAAAAAAAAATACCATAAATAAACATACAAAAAAATCATATGAAACTCTCTCCAACTAAGCATGAAATTTGGCAGCAAGTTAGGAATCTAAAAAAATAAAAACATAACTGATAAGATAATGTACCAGTCCAGTCATTTCCAAATCTTATTTCTACCTACATATTTATGCACATATTTACATAACACATATCACCATTATATTTACCTTACCAATATGCTCAAGAATTTAATCTATGATTTCTGATGTTAATATATTCCAAAGGTGTGGAAGAGCCGATGTTAAATGCCTCTGCCATTATATAAAATTAATTAGTAGTGAATCAACTCATTAATTCCTTTCTGGGGAGTGGTTCACTAAACTAAAACGAAGATTTTACGTTTTCTGAGTGATGACTACAAGACATAATTAAAAAAGAAAGTTATTTTTTCTATTTTCTTTGGATAGTAAGCTATTTCTAAGGTACCTGGTAAAAGAACCTGAAATGGTTCATATGTATGAAATCTGAATCTCTACTGGTTCTCTCTATCCGAGATGACTCAACTAAAGTTGGCAATTTATTCGTAAGGGAGTTCAAGGCCCTATTAACAGACTATTAACAGAGAAAAACAGGGATTAACTGTCAGAATGTAAGCACTCAAATGCTCTTACAACTGAACAGATTCACAAAAGTTAATACCATAAAATACATATGCATTTCTAGCTTGAACAACTCAACATACGGCGTTTACCAGGTATAATTACCAAGGTGAAAATGACTCTCTTAAGTGAGTAATAAAGTACATACATTCAATTGAGTGTTGATGAATTCCTGTAACAGAGCTGCAGCAGTAGGGAAATTGAATTGACTTCAAAATTTGGTGATCTTTACAAGGTCTAAGAGGGTTACTCAGAAATTTGGCTAGAGAGTATTTTGAATCTAGTTTTCTGTCATAGCGAACCGTTTCAGTGGGCACAATGACAACTCATCAACTTTGAAAGTTGCTAGGAATATTTGTCAAAAGGAGGAATGGAGAGATAAATGAAAGAGAGGCAAGCAAAAAAGTAGAAAGCGGTTGGAGAATTAGGGGTAAAAATGAATAGCAATTTTAATATGGTTGAATCTCCCTTCCTCCCTCCTTCCTTTCCTCCTCTTTGAGCTCCCCCTTTCTCACCTATTATCTGTGAGGTGTGTCAATATGAATACTGAAAAAAATTTAGACTCACTAATATTGCATGGATATACATGAATTATAAAGTGATAGAGTGCCCAGTGGCTGGCTGACATGTCTTAGTGACTTTTTTTTAGAAAAGTCTAAGTTAAATGCAATTATCCGGAATTTTAGAGTCAGAAAATTTGGAAGAGCTATTTTATACCAGCCTTTATGGAAGATTTTGTTTAATGATTTAATATTGTGTTTACTTTTGATTACATTTGGTGGCATACATTAATTCAATTTTTAGGCTTGTGAAGAACTGAATATGATACTTTCTATGTTCTATTTCTCATACATCCTGAAATAACTTTTACATAATGCTGGATTACAATAATTAGAAGCCTTATTAGTGTTTCTGATAGCAAATCTATTGTGATCAGTCTGGATGTCTCTTAAATTACTCATTGAAAAGGGGGTCATAGAATATAGAGTAGGTGTGTGTACATGTATGTGTATACTCAGGCAAAACCTTTACACGTTGTTCTAAAGTAGTTCTCTATAACTTTGTTGGTTTTGACTTTATCAAATTTGGTTGTGAATTTGATGGATTGATTAAAGTGAAATAAAACTATTCTCACAGAGTAGGAAGATACTTCTAGCAGTGAAATAAATACCTAGAAACTAACACACAAAAATTCTCTTTCACTCTACCCTAACTAGTATGTCACAGAAACATAATTTTCAATGTAATACAGAAAACCAAAAACCTTTATCATGACATGTTTAAATATAAATCTCCTGCTATTCTGGCTTTTTTTTCTTACTCCAATATTATTCCTTCAATGTGGATATTATGGCATTTATTCTTTGAAAACCTCTTAGTGCTCAGGTCTCACCTCCAGTGAATTTAATTAGTCTGAGGTGGGACCTAAACACTAGGATTTTTTAAAAGCTTCTCAGGTGATTTTTATGTGTGGCCAGCGTTGAAAATCATTGCCTTGAATCTGAGCATCAACCTTGAGGTCAATTGCACTATGAGATGAATTCAATATGGAACAGTGGCATGTATGATTCAAGTCTTAGGGTGCATCTTTCCCACCTTTCTCTATCCCTCCCCCACTTTTCACTTATAATCTATTTGCTGTGATTCAAACTTTAAACTGGAGAAGATCATTAATCATAGATATAATTTAGTGACAGCAGGGTCATGTCCCACTAACTAAGTACACCTTGTTTGCCTCAAAATGCTAATCGCTTCTCTGCAACATTAATGAGGGACAATTGATATTGCGACTAACAATCATGTATGTTCTAGTTGCTGTTTTATTGAAATAAAGCACTTTATTAGGTTATGGCAAAATACAGCAAGGTATAATTATGTAAACTCCTGAATCATATAACACCATATTATGAAGCCTTGGCACCAAGGAAAGGGAGAATTTTAAAGATTCTTCAAGATTTCATGGAAAAGAGGTTACAATTATAGATGTTATTACTTTGCATCCTCACTGCAACAAGATATCTTATCCTCAGAGGGGAACTAATATCTTGGGCTTCACTGCATACAGTTGTGATGTTGTCAAAGGATGGAATTCTCATTTTTCTTTGCTGAACCTCTCCTATATCATTCATTCATTCTGTCAGTCACTCATTTAGTATTATCTATTAAAAAAAGACCTTATATTTTTTAAACAAAATGATAAGTGTATAGAAAGTTTATGTTTAATGTTATTGTGTTTAAAGATGACCTTTTTGAATCACCATTAGGATGACTAACAAGTTTCAAAAGTACTATTATTAAATAAAAGGTACATTATTAAGTGTTTTTTAATGTAGATATGAAATATATTCTTAGCACAGTTTTTTAATTTTGAGAGATACTAGGGTACTTTTTAATTGCTTCTGCTTTGCTCTCTGGTCTCTATTGGTGCATATTTTAAAACTGATAGAAACAATGTCTAATTTCTATACTGTTTACAAAGATTATTTAAGGGTAATCATGATGACTCTCTTAGTACATTGCAGTTCCAAGAAACATGATTGACTTTAAGAAGACAGCACAAAGTATATTGATTTAGATTAGCCTCAAAGATCAATTGATAAATAATAGATGATAAAAATCCATTTGAGAGTAGGTCAAAGGGTCAGGTCATAATTTATTGAGAAATTTTCCATTTCCCAACTGAGATGAACTAAAATCGTCATAATTGCAGAACTAATTTTCAATTGGCATTTGTTCATTAGTTGACTGGTGCATGTGGGGTGTGTGTGTGTGTGTGTGTGTGTGTGTGTGTGTAGTTGGTTGACTGACTAGATTATAAAGTTTTCATAGGTAGGACCACATCTGATTCATCTATGTATCACATGACAGTAGATATTCAATAGAAGTCTATTGGATTATTTATAATGGAATAAATGAAAATCTGGACAATTGAAGCACTTTTAGAATAACAAAATTGCTTTCTAAAATATCCCTTGCCTCAAATGAAAAAGTGCAGTCATAGTTTGTGAAATTTCTCCACACCTCTCACTAAAATCAAAATATCTAAAAGAAAATGTATTTAAAAAGTTTAAGTTTGCAAATCATTGTGGAAGGAGAAAAGTGTATGTTTTCAGTATGATTAGTCAGGTAAGAAATGATTGTCTGGAATTTATAAAAATTTCTCTAAAGTGCTGTAGTCTGAATTTTCCCTCTTTTTTCCTGAGCTGATCAATACTGTAGGAAAACTTTCCAGAGAAAGAGAAAGGGATGAAGAAGGCAGAAGGAAAAGGCTTTCTACAGTGTTCTGAATGCCCACTGTGTTTGAAAGTCCCACTTTCAAGTAAGACAAGACCATCTTTGGAGCTCCACAGGATGCCGCTGTCAGCTGCTATTGAAAATCCGTTTGAAACCAGTGGATCAATCTGGTGTTTTTAAACTCTAGTTTGAATGAAGTTATTTATTTCTCGGTGTGTTTCATCATCTTCACTAAAGGCTAGAACTTGTGGGGTCAGCTTTCACTATCTTTTCTCATAGGCTTTAAAATGGCCGGGCCGCCTATTAGGCTTTGACGTCAACAATTTGGGCTTAACACAAGCATGCACAATGCACCGGAAGAAGCCTTCTAACAAGAGCAACACCATGCTCAGGATGTTCACAGGGGAGAAAGCAAGCTATGTGAGCTCTGCAAGACTTGAGTTCTATAGTAATATTTAATTTGAAGGAGGCTGGGTGCCAGCCTATGGCTGTCTCTTCAGTTGACATGGAATTAAGGAAAACCTCATCATGAAACAACTTGCTTTCCATTCTCTGGTAGAAATGACAATGGCAAATATATGACACCAAGCCCAGGGACAGTTTTGGTGAACTGTAGAGTTTGTCCTCGGTTCCTATAATCCTGCAAATCCTTGAAATTCCTTATAGTATGTCTGACTTTCGTGGCAGCATTTTTATTTCATTGTTTTCTTGATCTTAGTTAAAAATCTTTTAATCCTTCTCTTTTTTATTATAAGATCAAGAAAAAAGAATATTGCAAATGGCATAATTATTTACTTAATCGCTAATCCATGATATATTTTCATTTTTTTCTAATGAATTCTAAGTTTTCTGAACCCACTAGAACATAAATTATTTACAAATGACACAGAGGGCAAAATTCCCAAAGTAAATCATTTTCAATTCTTTAGCCACAGAAATAATATGATTCCTTCTCCACTTCCTTAATTCACTGTGTTATGTAACTGAGTCATGGTGGAACTAGGACATTCAAATACAGAAGAATAAAGAACATTCTCTGAGAAGAATAAGTAACAGATTTTGTTCTCAATGAAATAATAGGCAGTTCCAATATTTAGTTGTTTTATCTTCCACATGTGTTTCAGTTTTCTAATTTTGCCATAGAAAAGTACCCAAAATTTAGCAGCTAAAAATCAAACAAACAACATACCCCATTCATTATCTCATAGTTTTGTAGTTGTGACATCTGATAAGAGGAAATTTAGCTTATTCTCTTCTCCAAGTTACACAGGCTGCAATTACGGTGATGGGACGGTGCTCTTTCCTGAAGGTTCTAGGGAAGAATCTGTTCCTGAGTTCGTGCATAATTTTGACAGAATTCAGTCCCATGTGATTTCTGGAATGGACTGAGACTTCTGCTTCCTAACTGACTTCTGGCTCTGGGAATATTCTCAACTTCTGGAGGTTGCCTGCATTCCTTATTTGTGGTCTCCTTTCTCCATCTTTGAAGACAGCAAAGCAGGTCAAGTCCTTCTCTTGTTTTGAATTTCTCTGATCTCCCCCTCTACCTGATGCTTCTGTCTTCCTCCTCTGCTTTTAAGAGCTCCTGTTGTTTTGCTGTAATCATTTAGATAATTCTAGATAAACTTATATTAAGGTCAGCTGATAGTAACCTTAATGCCATCTGCAAAGTCCTTTCATAGTAGGACTTAGATTGGTACTGAGTAACCAGGGCACAGAAATCTTAGAAGACATCCTTAGAATGTCCTCTACCACAACATGCACAAACAAAACACAAAAATTTTAGTTTCTACATGGAAGTCAACTATAAAAACTACGCAAGTACTTTATTCAATTGCAACGTAAGACTGCAGGATTCTTCCAATCTGCTAGAGAACCTCCTTTGGAATGTCTGAAGAAATGACCCACAGAGGCCTGTGTGATCTGGCCAACATTGCCCCTCACCTCTCCCTGCCTCTCTAACCCCTGGGTCTAGTCCAGTCCTGACTTAGGACTCCTGTCTGTTCTTTCAGCATAGCAAGCATCTGCCCATCTCTGGGTTTGCATTTGCTATAATCTCTACCTAGAACCACTCCAGTGTTTTTGCCACTGTCAACACTGCTTTTGCCCTACACTCCTTAAAGTCATGGCTCAGATGTTCATTCCTAGAGATGATAACTCCTTTTCTTGTCCCATAAACTTTCTCCCTCCTCCCTGCCTTTCCCTGCTTCATTGTAACATTGCAACTATTAATCAGTGAGTCGTTTATTTGATAGTCTTCATAAGTGCAGGGGTTTTTGTCTGTTTTGTTCACTGCTGCATCCCAGCACTTGTAAAGTGCTAATTGTTTGGCATATGATAAGCACGCAATAAAAATTTGTTCAAATAATGCCATGTTAATTAAAATGAGCCAGATTCTCATTCTTTGAGTTCCTCATTCTGTAGTTAAAAAGTGTATATTGTTATGAATTGTTTAAGTTCCTTTTCGACTCTCTTCCCCATTCTATCAATTTTAGTTGTAAAATCATAAGAGATTTTGAAAGAAAATTCAAATAGAGTTCATTCACTTCCTTTTACTTCTAAATATTTTCCTCTTTATATAAAATCTCCTTTCAATTTATTATGAATAAAACTTAACTTTGAGTTGAAGAAAAATTACAGAGGACTAACTCAAAATCCAAAAAATGCAATGGTGTGCCTATTTTTACATTCCATGTAACACAACTGTCATTTGATTCTATTTCTTTTAATTTAATAATACCGATGCCCTACATTACATGCACTTTACATACTTTTTATAAAACCTCTCAGCACATTATGCATCTGGTGTAGTCAATCTGAAGAAACAAATGTTATGAAGTAATCAATTGCTACTTTGAGCATTGGTAATTTAAGCAGTTCTGTGCCTTTATATAACTTTAACACTTTCTTTTGTCATGGTAACTAGATGTATGCATACTTCTATCGCATTCTATCATAGATTATCTAACTAACATGTCTTCCAATATGCAATAGGAATAAAATGTAGATGTTTTCAAGTTTCTATCCTCAACTTTCAGATTCTCAGTTCTAACTCCCACCAGGCAGCTTTATGTTATCCAGCGATATCAACTATTAAATTTATGCAGGTGCCTTTTGAATCTATATGTCCAGGTTCGTATTTTCAAAACACCAAATCCCTGCATTAGAACAAGTACTTCACACTCCATATGTCAAAAACAAAGCTCATTCATTACATTATGCTCCTGTTCATTTCTTGATCTATCTTTATTAATTATGCCTCCATCCTTTCAGTCGCCAATTCTAGAAGCCACAGAAACATGTTTGACATTTTATCTGGGTCCTTCTTTTCCATACATCTGATCACATAGTAACTGCTGCTGAAGCAACTCTAACCTAGCCCTATTTCTTTTTTTTTCATTACTATTTCTTTTCTACTAATTCAAGTACTCCTTTAGACTCTACACTAGTCTCCTAATGGCCTATTAGCTTCTTGTTTTTTACATTTTAAAATTTACTTTTCATTGCTCTAGAGAAATTTTTCAAACTAGACAAAAACATGCCATCACACTGAATTAAAAATTATCTTAAATTGCAGTCTGGGGGGCCTCCCCGGTGGCGCAGCAGTTGAGCACTGCGCTGTGGAGCTGTTGGCAGCGGTGACGTGAGTTCGACGCCCGGCCAGGGAGAATCCCACATGGTGCGGCAGACCTCTCCTGCCTCGCCCGCTGCTCCCCTCAGCAGTGTACTTCTGATCTGCCTGTTCTACCCCCCACTCTGTCTCTGGTGAGCCCTCTCGCCACCCCACGCCTCTGGCCTGTACCCCAGCTTGTTTGTATAAATAAAATAAAATCTTTAAAAAAAAAATTGCAGTCTGGCATTCAAGCTCTTCCCAATTTGAGCCTAAATCCATTTAAAAACTAATTTTCCATCTTTCTCCCTAAAACAAAGAATAATGTACCATTTTCTAAAGAGATGCTACCATTTCATATGTTTATATTTTAGCTTGGGTTTCCCCTCTTCCTGGCTTTTTCCTTCCTTCCCTTGACCTTCTCCTCTCATCTTCCCACCCAAGCACCTTCACCTTTGCAGATCCAGTGTTATCTCCTCGATGAAATCATCTTTGGTTTTCCCAAATGAGAGCAAGCTGCCTCATTTTCTGTAGTGTAAAATCATTTTATTTATAATGGTATTAATTTCCCCACAGTGGCAATAAAATGGAGGTATATAAGTTTGGTTTTCCTTATCATTGAGTTATTGAGTTAAAATGTTTAGTATTTTGATTCATTCAACAAGGACACTTGAAAACTCACCATATATTTAAAGGCTTAAATATTTTTTTGGCTTTTTTAAACAAACTATTTTGGATAGGCAGATATTTACATTTTAGTGTAAAAAATGAAAATCAGTATAAATAATGTTTTGTGTATAGGGAAAAATAGAGGCTTATATTACCTATTTAGCCCCAAACTGTGAGTTCTTTAAGGAGAGTGACTGTGTCTTTTTAAAATCTTAGTTTCCCATGCATGAAGCAAAACTTCTGGCATTTAGAAGATTTAGCAAATATTTGATGAAAGGAAAGGAGTAGAAAGCAAATTTATAGAAACTGAACTAGAATCAACACAGAGAAATATTACAGATGAATATAGAAAGGAGTAAGCTAGGGAAGCTTATCCTGGGTGTTTCTTATGCAAGATCTTATCTTCCTTTTCTAAATATCCTCTCCTCTCTCAGCATATGAAATTAAATGATCATGCTTCAGAGTGTAGGAGATATCAATTCTGTTTGTTATTGTTATTCTTTTGCAGCATCATCAACAGAAATTTCTAGAGAGAAAATGTCTTTACTAGGAAGTCTGGAAATTTTATTCAATGGGCAGATCATACATTGCATTCTTTAGAAAACTACAACAAAAGCCTAAGAAAAAAGATTAGTTTTTTTTACAGAATGCAAAGAATTTCATAGAATCCAGAGCGAGTCAAGTGAAATGATCATAAGTCATAGAAGACTAGCATAGGAAGAGTCATTTAAAATCTGGTATACTCAATACAATTGGAAACATTGATCTAGTCACAAACCCTCACTTTATAGATGAAATGACTGAATTACATCAAAGTGGTAATTTACATTAGAGTTACGTGTCAAGTGTAGTATTCCAGACTCTTATCATATCACATTTCTAGGAGCCCTTACCATTTGATCTTCATCTTAGCTAATATGGAAACATGCTATTACTGCCAGTTTTTTCTTACCCTTATTTTCTGGTTCAGTCTGTTCCCCCTCTACTGAAATAAGGAAAGAAGAGGCTAAAAAGAAAAAATTCTCCTTTTACTTCTATCCTCTCTCATGTCTTTCTTTGCTTTTAGATTTGAATGACTTTCCTTTTTGGAGAAAACCCCAATCCAGCCTTAAATCCCAGAAAGATTTATAATATCTATAGTTCAACTCTGTTGGCTGTTTTTTAATTTGATTCTTTAGTCTGAAGGCACATAAACTTTTCACGTTGCGGAACATCCACATTCCCCCCCATAATTACAAACAGCGCTATCAACTTACTTTCCTATCAGCAAAGCGCAGCTGTGCCACACAACGGGTTTACTTAACAACTGAATAGATATCTCAAACAACGTTGGAGGGGTGAGCAGGAGGGAAACAAAGCTTTCCCTCTGCTTTCGGCTTTGTTAATAATGACAGCTCAGCTGATAATGTTTTCTGAAAACAAGGCGAGTTCTGATAGAGGGAGCCCTCCCGTTCCCATCAAACTATCACAAGTGGTGATTTGGGACAGCTTTTCTTGCTGGGGATAGTTAGGGTAAAAGGACTTCTGACCCTGTCACTGCCGCCAAGTTTAGGCATCATTCTTTGCCTGTATGTTCACGACAGCGTCAGTCTCATCACTGACTCCTGAGCAGAGCCCACTGACCTCATTATATCAGGATGGGGGTATTCTTAAGAGGGTATTGTCCCAATCAACATCTTTCAGTCAGTGTCTATTTCTCATCTTCAGATAAACTCTTGGGTTGATTTATTATGTACATATTGTTTCACTAAAGTTAAGTATTTCAAATATATAGAAGAAAATGGCAACAAAGAAAACAAAAAGCCATGTGCCCCCACCCAACTTCAAACAAAATCTTGACATTTTGCCAATATTTACTTCGGAATTATTTCAAGAAGTAAAACATCACAGATAGAGCAGAAGCTCTTTGGATAACCTCTCTAATCCCCTTTCTCTTTCGTTCCAAGGCAATCACTTCACGAAAGTTGGTATTTATTATTTCCATTCATGTTTTTTTTTTTTTCTACTACTGCTTGTGTTTGTATCTTAAATAAAAATGGCATATTTTCAAGCATCATTCTCTACATATAATTCTACCCTTTACACTCAGTATTTTTTGTGGATTTATTGTTGACACATGTAGCTCGTTATTCATTTAAAATCCTATGCAATATTCATTTTATGTATTTCATTTGTCCATTTTTTTTCCTTAAATTATTTACATATTTCCAACATCACCGACTATGTTGTAATAAATCTTTTTGTCTGTGTCTCATTTTGTGCTTGTGTTAGTTCCTTTTGGATGTATTTCAGCATGTCAAGTTGCTGGGTTAAGAGATATGTACAAATACTAAGCAACTTGATCTTGCCAGAGTAAATGTTCAAAGTAAACACCTCAAGGTAAGTCCCTGGTGATCTATTATTCTACAATCTCACCACCACTTGAAATTGTCCAACTTTTAAATTATGGTCAATGAAAACTATATTAATTTTATTGCTGTTTTAAGTATTATGGTGGAGTTCAAAGGGTAGGCTGGTCGTTTTGGTGTCCTTTGGTGAATTTCCTATTCTTCTTCTCTACCTTCCTTGAAAAAAATGCTGTTATTCTCATTACTATGTTATGGTTTTCTAAATATTTTGAATATTAAACTTTTGTCAGCTACATGAAATGCAAGTATTTTCTCTTGGGTTGTAATTGCCTTTTTTTTTTAAGATTTATTTTTGCACACAAGCTGGGGTGTAGGCCAGAGGTGTGGGGCGGTGAGAGGGTTCACCAGAGACAGAGTGGGGATGGACTGAAATATACTGCTGAGGGGAGCAGTGGGCAAGGTAGGAGAGGTCTGCTGCGCCATGTGGGAATCTCCCCGGCCAGGCATTGAACTCCCGGCAGCTGCAGACAGCTCCACAGCGCTGCGTTTAATCCATTGCACCACCAGGGAGGCCTGCCTTTCATTTTTTTGAAGACTGTTTCTTTTCAAGAAGGTTTAGGCTTACAGAAAAGTACCACAAAAAATGCAGTGCTTCTATATACCCCACTTCTGCCACATGCATTCTACTGTTATTAATATCTTACTTTATTGGGGTACATTTTTAATAACTCATTAACCAATATTAACACATTATTGTTAACAAAAGTCTACAATTTGCATTAAGATTCACTCTGTGTAGTACAATCTTATGGATTTTGATGAATGTATAATATCATGTACCCACCAGTATAGTATCATACAGAAGAGTTTCACTGCTCTAAAAATGTCATGTGCTTCACTTATTTATCCCTCCTCCCCTTCCCTTGGCAGCCACTTATCTTTTTCTGTCTTTTATAGTTTTGTCTTTTCTAGAATGTCATACTATTGGAATCTTACAGTACGCTATCTTTTTAGATTAACTTCTTTCATTTAACAATACGCAATTTAAGGGTTGCTGATGTCTTTTTGTAACTCTGCAGCTCATTTTCTTTTTATCGTTTCTTTTTGATGGTTGTACCATTTTTATTTTTAGTCATTCTGATAAGTGTCTTAGGTTAATCATGTTTCTTTTTCTGTATATTGTTATTTTTTTTGCCCTCTGGAGCCTTGTGAAGTGAGAAATTACTCCTCCTAGGTCTAAATTACAAAGAAGGTAAGTGACTTCCTGGTGATTGTGCCTTTCATATATAAACCAACCAATCCAAGACCCATAATCTCCACCACCTTCTTTATGGAACTAAGACAAGCCAAGTCAATATTGCCCTAATCAAGTAAGGGCCAGGTACCAAACTGCCCAAGGATAGCGGCAACACTTCAGGGCTTGCTAAATTCGATCAAGCAGCTAATTTGAAACCTCACCTCAACCACTTCTATCTGTAAAATCACAATAAAGGCTACCGCCCACACTTTTCCTTTGCTCCTTTTGTCTCCTAACGGGCCCTCTTGTGTACTTAGTGTATAACCTTGTGGTGGCTGTTTCTCATATTGGTAGGGGATTCTGAGTCTAGAAACTTCTTCCTTCACGATAGTCATTTCTATGTTTGCTTGTCTTACCAGAGTTGATTAAAATAACTGGGACATATAAAATGTGTAGTGATATCTCATTGTTATTTTAATTTGAGCTTCCTATTGTATATAATGTTGAACATATTTTCAAAAGCTTGTTTGCTACTGGTATACCTTCTTTAGTGAAGTGTCTGTTTAGATCTGTTTCAGATGTTTTGTCCATTTTAAAAGTTGAATTGTTGAGTTGTAAAAGTTCGTTGTGTGTTTGATTTTAAGTCCTATACCAGATCAATGTTTTACAAAGATTTGCCCCCAGTCTATGATTTGTCTTTTCATTATCTTAAGAAGTCAGAAGTTTTTAATTTTAATTAAGTCCAATTTGATTTTTGCTTTCATGCATTGTGATGTTGGTATTGTATCTAAAATGTTAATGCCAAGCCTGGGATTTACCCTCTGTTGTTTTTTAGAAGTTTTATAGTTTTGCACTTTACATTTAGGTCTATGATTCATTTTGAGTTAAGTTTGGTGAGAAGCTCAAGGTCTGTGCCTAGATAGACATTTTTTTGGGGGTGGGGGTGGGGCATGTAGATGTCAAGTTATTCCAGCACCATTTGCTGGAAAAACTTTCTATTGAAATAACTTTGCTTCCTTGCCAAAGAATAATTGACAGTATTTTTTGTGAGTTTATTTATGGACTGTAGTCCATTTCATTAATCTATTTGGCTATTCTTTCACTAGTACCACATAATTTTGATCACTGCAGTTTTATTGTAAGTCTTGAAGGTAGATAGTGTCAATGCCCTGACTTTTTCTTCTTCAGTATTATGTTAGTAACTCTGTGTCTATTGTCTTTTTATATAAACTTTAAAATTAGTTTGTCAATATCTACAAAATTACCTTATAAAACTTCATTGTGATGGGATTGAATCTGTGAGTTGAGAAGAGTTGACATTTAATACATTTGAGTTTTCTTATTCATGAAAATGAAATCTCTCAGAATTTATTTCAAACTTTGATTTCTTTTATCAAAATTTTGTAGCTTTCCTCAAATAAATCTGTACAAATTTTGTCAGATTTAAAGTTAAGTATTTTATTTTTGGGGTGCTAATATAAATGCTTTGTCTTAATTTCAAATTCCAATTGTTCATTGTTGGTATATAGTAAAGTAAATGATTTTATATATTATTAACCTTGTATTCTGAATCCTTACAATGTTTACTTATTACACTGATCAACAAATTTTTACAAAAGTCATGTTACTGAAATAAAATTAGTCATTTCCTATCAAATTGTATGTGCTCAACATGAATATGACAGTCAAATTCTAATTTTGGCTCTAGTTTTTTTTTTTGTAATCTACAATAAATTGATGTTTACAAAACACGCCCCCCAAACATGGCGGCGACAAGATGCTAGGATCAGGCTCTCCCACAAAAAATTGATCTATGGAGAAAAATATCCCTAACTTTGAGAGCTGACTAGAAGAGAACCGGATACCCTACACAATACAATCAACCCCGGGGGTGCTTTAGACTTTAAAAATAAACCGAAGAGTTGGAGTAAAGAGAAGAGAAAAGACATTGGACCCCACACGGAGGAACAGCAGAAAGGAGAGGTGGGCAAACTGGCTTCCCCTGAGAGCCACTGAATACAAGGTTAGAAACTGCAGTGAGGTCGGGGGGCTCCGGCCAGCCGACTGGGAGCGTGACCCCCACCCCCACTCCCCCACCCGACGACCCCCCTCTCTTCCCTGCGTGGCAGCCCTGAAGAGCAGGAAAGCGGGAGGGTCACTGTGTCCCATTCCCCCACCTGGGGCTAGATAACATCTTAACAGGGAGAAAGTCCAAGCAAGAAACATCCCCCACTGGTTGCTAGGTGATAAATTGGCCAGAAAAACTGGTTAGGCCGGAAGACCTCCTGCTAAGACCACCTCAAACACTTTGGGCCTTAGACTGCAATTTGATCCCAAGCTGATGGGAGGGGTGGCGATTAAGAACTATTGACTGACAGTCCCCAAAACCCCTCCCATACCTGTGGCGTGGGTACAGGCTCCTGCTGAAACTATCTCTGACCACACCCTCCCCTGCGAACTGTCAGCATCTTAGCACCCGGAGGGTGGCAAAAAAAAAAAAAAAAAAGACCTCAGAAGGTGGTGAACACAGCCCAGCACTTGCCACACCCCCAACTTCTAGGTGGCTTCACACTGGCACCCCAGAAACTAGGGGAGGTGAAACGCTGATCAAAAGCCACCCACAGCCTTCACCCCTGCACCCCTTCATGGAGTAGCAGGGCCCAAGCAGCAGAAAAGAAACTAAGACAAGGAGCTCCCAACACCTCCCCACCAAACATAGCCCCAGGGGCAGGAATAGCCCCAGCAAACATCGGAGGAAAGGAAAAAAGAAGAAAAAAAAGAAGGGGGGAGGGGAGAAAGAATAGAAAGACTCCCAGCAAGGAGTAATGACAGCAACAACAGAAAGACAACATCTGTCACAGAAAAGGAGGGGTTGAACCTCAGCAGTAGGCCCAACCAAGAAACCTTAAAATCTAAGAGCAAAAGGACTACAGAACTCCAACTTCACATCTCCCCAATACTTTTTTTTTTTTTTTACTTTTAACCTACCTACCTTTTTCTCTTGGTCCTTCATTCCTACTCTTCTTCATCTTCATTCCCCTTTTCTTTCCTTTCTGTTTTTTTTCTTTTTTTTCTTCTTTCTCTCTTTTCTCTTTTCTTTCTTTTTTACTACAAACCACCCCTTCATCTTCCATAATTCAACTTGGAACCGGAAACACACTGGAGACACGCCATGAGAAACACACTACCAAATCCCCACTCCAAAGAATACTAGACGAAGTCATGAAGACAAAACCAACAGAAGAAAGACAGGGAAACACAGAATAAGGTAAGAATTAGAACCACAAAAGGGTAAATAAACAAACAAACAAAAAATATGGATGACAGTATATCAATATTAACTCTAAATGTAAATGGACTAAACACACTAATTAAAAGACACATCATAGCAGGATGGATCAAAAAACAGAACCCAACCTTCTGCTGTCTACAAGAAACACATTTCATTGAGAAAGATAAACAGAGATTAGTAGTTAAAGGATGGAAAACAATCCTACAAGCAAATGGACCAAGAAAGAAGGCAGGAACAGCTATACTTATATCAGATAAACTAGACTTCAAACTTAAGAAGGTAAAAAAAGACAAAGCTGGTCACTACATCATGATAAAGGGGACAATAAAACAGGAGGATATAACAATCAGCAACATATACTCCCCAAATGAAGGAGCACCAAAACATATCAGACAATTGTTATCATCCCTGAAAACAGACATTAAAGAAAATACATACATAGTGGGAGACTTCAACACCCCACTTTCTCTATTGGACAGATCAAGAAGACAAAAAGTAACGAAGGACATTAAAGCTCTAAATAAGGACCTAGACCACATGGGTTTAACAGATATCTATCGATCACTTCACCCCCAAAAAATTGAATACACATTTTTCTCAAGTGTGCACAGAACATACTCCAGGATCGATCACATATTAGGCCACAAAAAAACCTCAACAGATACACTAAGATCAAAATTGTACCAGCCTTCTTCTCTGATCATAAAGGAGTCAAACTGGAAATAAATCATAGAAAGGAAAAAAGAAACCTCCTTACCGCATGGAGACTGAAACCCACATTACTGGAAAACCAGTGGATCAACGAAGAGATCAAAGAAGAAATTAAAAAATACCTAGAACTGAATGACAATGAGGACACAACTTTCCAGAACATCTGGGACACAGCAAAAGCAGTAATAAGAGGAAAATATATAGCATTACAAGCTCACATCAAGAAACAAGAAACAACCCAAAGAAACAATTTAATCTCATATCTCAAAGAACTAGAAAATGAACAACAAAAAAAACCCAAAAGACAGTTTAAGAAAGGAAATAATAAAAATCAAAGCAGAACTAAATGAAATGGAAATTAAAAAAAAAAAAAAA
>PVIJ01000178.1:0-145740 GCA_004024925.1 Scalopus aquaticus
CCTTCATCCTCTCCTGCCCCTTTCTATTCCAACCACCAAAAGGAACTTCTCTGTGAGCTGTCTAAATCTTTACAGAGAAACTCCCCAGAGTGATCTTTATTTACTAGGAGAACACTGCTTGCTCTCTCAGTTATATATTTTTAGACAGAGTTAAAGAATGGCTCATGTTCTCTGGTACTTTACATTCGGTTTTGGGTCACTAGTAAACACTTCGTGTTGAAATAGAATTTACAAAGTGGAAAGGAGCTGGCATTTCTCATATCCCCCAATACAAATATTCAACCTAGTCACTAGACCAACAATGGAAGTGTCAACACACTCTGAAAGGGGTCTCATAAAACTACAAAGTTGAAGTTTTCTCCACTGTCACGGAGTTTACAATCTAGTTGGGCAGATGGACAAAGCTCAGTTATCCATAATGGCCTCAGCAAAGATGTGATAATCCTTCATCTCATTAACATATTAGCATATGCTATAAAATATGATAATTTTAAACTCCGATGAACGCTTTTTATTCTTTTTCTCTATAAAAGGCTGGGGTGGGGATCCAATTCATGACATTCCTAAACAACAATGGGGACACTGTTTCCACATTGCTCATTCCAAAAGGCATTTGTGAAAGCTAGAGATAGATGCCTTTTAGAAAGTAGACCACATTTTCTGGCACAATACTTAATTTATTCTCCTTTGATGACGTGTCTGGTGGAATGAAGGAAATGGAAGGGGGCATTCCATAAAACCTGATGAGGCAGAATTGTAACACAGATGATATAACAGTTTATACAATATTAACAGCTCTTTTAATGTCAAGTCAGTGCATATCAAGACATTAGAGAGTGAGCTGTGTTTCTCCTTTTAACTATATAGCAATTAACGTATGAAGAAAATTTCAATTCTCAGGTTACAGAGTTGAACATGAAGTTGCATTTTGATAGTCAAATATTCATTATTTGGGATCCCAGTCTGGAGTGGGGGTGAGAAAGTAAGCATGCCCCTATTTCCTTGCGAGAAAGCCAGGTTCCTTGGAGCACGGGAGTAGGAGGATGTTAGTCTATGGGTCTTTTCAGCTGGTGTAAGCAGACTGCAGTTAAATTTCAAGGATGAGGAGATGGTTACATTTTTGAGAGCACGCATCTCCCCATACCTTTGCAGTGCCTTCCGTGCTAATCTGGTGCCCAAAATCTTGGCAGTCAGAAGCCAGAATCTTGCTGGAACCTTGCCAAGGAGAAAAAGGCAGCGGCAGCAGCAGAAAGAGGAAAGGCGGAAAGAAAAAACACTTCCTGAGGCACCCCGAAGGCCACCCATTGTGATCACCTAGGGTTCGTCATATCTCATTTAATCTTTACAACAGCCCTACAGGAAAACTGAGCTTGAAAATGAGTCAAGGACTAGGTAGTTTCTTTCAAAATTGGCCCAAAGAGTAGTTTCCTTTATTCTGGCTCAGTGGCAATTAGTGCAGGCATATTAGGCAAGTTGTTTGGGGGGGCGGGCGTGTGCGACTCAGTTTCCTCCTCTGTTAAACGATTAGGCTAAACGCCCACGAAGGACCTTGCTGACCTAGAATATTGGCTCCAACTATCCTTTAAGTGACACCCTGCTTTGTCATTTCAAGGTTTATTGCTGCTGTGTACAAGTTTTCATCATAAATTGCGAGCTGAAAGAATATAAGACTAGAAGACAGGCAAAATGAAAGAAATTGGGGATTTTTCCATCACAAATTGTGCTACTCTGTCAAATACTAGGGTTACTTTCTATACCTGCAAATATGTGGTAGGGTTAAAAGCCAGCAAAACAATTTTAGAATGACTTTGCCAAGAGCTTTAGAGTTTTAACTATCAATACTTTTATGTAAACTTCCCAACTTTGTTATCGGAGTTTAAGAAAGAAGCAGTTGGAGTAGAAGGATTCATCTCAAGTATAGAGATTAGTTTAAGAATAGAGGGTTTGAATTGTAAATGAAATAATTGACATTGCAGAAAACCAAGGCACTAGAGACCAAGACAAGCATAAACAGGGCACTTTGTTTAGGAACCAAAATAGAAAACAAATTCTCTTAACTTTTATATTCAAATTTCTGACACGGAAGTAAAAATCAAGTAAATACCTGATCCCTCCTACCCCCAGCAGATTTTAAAGACATTCTAAACTACAATTTAGAGAAGAGTCTTTTGAAGCTTAATGAAAGGGGTAATTAGTTGACTGGGATTAATACAGCAAATAAAAATTGGTCTTACTTTTGTTAGGTGATTAAGCAAACTGATGGGGTCAATTCAACTTCTAGTGTGCTGATTATCCTTCAATTCATTACATTTTTGAAAATAATTTGGTCTGAGGAATAAATATAAGGCTATAATTATATGCAGTAACTAATAGAAGATATAACATCCAGATACACTGATAACTAATGTGTCAGAGAATTATATTTGAAACAACTGAAAAAACAAGATTAAAATATGCAAAGTAAGAAAACAAATTTTCTTTCTGATCAAATTAAAGGAAGCCTTAAACAGTATGACTGAATCTGAAGACTGTGAGCGCATTCAAGGTGTGTATCTTACTTGCAAGAAACTATATACTGCTGTGTATCAACATCTAGTGGTTTCCCTGCTTTTGTTTAAATGGTCTTGCAAGCAAAATTGCAAATGGAATAAATATGAAAGGATTTACAGACTGGACAAGTATTCTATTCTAAAAATATAATTTAACCCTAGATATTCACTAGGATTATTTGTCTTGCTGTTTCTCCAAAATCAACAAGCAGACTCTATATTTGAAATGGTTTTGTTTATTAGCCTTGATATCCTCCAAGGAAACACTGAACTTTGGTCCAGTTAATTAATTATAAAAAACATAAAAAGGTTGAACATGCTGTAGTGCAGTGTTTTTTTGTAATACATACCAACATATCATGTTTGCTCCTTTAACCTTGAGTTCTTAGATACTTAAAACATCCTATAATAATGTTTAGTTCAGCAAGTTTATCAATTTGATATCTAAACATTTTTACAAATATGCAATCTATACTTGAATCATAACCTCCACAATTTCTTACCACTTTAATCTTCTTGAACATAAACCATTTACATTCTTATAGATGTTTTAATAAGAAATGGGATCCCCAAAAACTATAAAGGAGTCGTTTGTCTTAGTGATGTTCATATTTTTTTTAATTTAGGGAGTAAAGTTTCAAGCAGTTAAATTCATTAGGACTTGAAAAAGTGTGGGATGGGATGGACAGTTCCCTCTTTCCTGAAAGAATAAAAAGACAAGCATCTCTCCAAGGAAGGTTATAAATTATGGGATTAAAAGAACCAAAACTGTGTCCTTCCATGTTTGATTTTTAAATCATCAGTCTCCCTGTTGATTTAGACATCCTTTCAAAAATTTCAAAAGTGAGTTAGATGACATTTGTTTTGAGAAAATAAAAATCCCTCTTTTATTTTCAAAGTGCATGTCCTCTGCAGGCCGTATCTGTTGAAAGATTCACTTCTACAGTGAGTGTTAGCCCTGTTATTTAGGTTGTTCGGAGCTTTCATTGCAGTCCTTTCAGGCATCTGGATAATTCAACACATTTCACTGCGCCTTCCTCCTCAGCATGAAAAAGGCCAGACAATAGTTCTACTTCCTTCAGCAATCACAAGTCAGGAGACAGTTAAAGCGAATCTCTAAGCTTAGCAGAGAACTACTAAGCAGAGGATAAACGTTATCTTTGAGAAGAAAAGAGAGAGAAGCGCGGAAAAAAATACCGTTGTGTTCTCCTCCACCTAGGTGGCAGAATATGCTTTATTTCAGTTATAGCAGAGAGACTGCTAAACAACTACAGTTTTTGTTCACTTTAAAGGAATATTTGTGATCTAGGGCTTTTACTTCTAAATCATGGCATCTTCAAATAATAGACTCACTAGTGAAAATTAGCCTATAATTGGATAATCTTTAACTCCCTTGATCTGCTTGCTTTGGGAGAAAATGTTATTGTGATGAGTTTTTGGAGACTGTTCCATATCATGACTATTTTTCTCTCAGAACAATTATTATGGCGCAAAGATGGATACATTTAATCAGAAAAGATTGAAAAAAGGGGTGTGTATAAAACATTTCTGTTTTATAGCTTTTTCTTTGATTATAGTATTACAGTCTGCTAGCAATTTTATGGTTTGTAATACCAGAAGTTCCACTTCTCAGTTCACATAAACAGGAAAATCAAAGTGTTTCAAACAGAGTGTAAAAATACCTTTAACACTATTTAATCTTAATACTGAATCACTTTAATGTCTACTGAGTCTATTTTAAGGTTGGAGAATTAATTAAAGGAACAGTTTTTCTACTGATGGAAGACAGATTATTCTGATACCTTTTCAATATCTGCATCCGTATTTTGACTTAAAATATTGGACCAGTAAAAACTAGTTGTTAGCGAGAGGAAACTTTTCACATACGATTGAGAAGCAAAGATCCAGAAAACACTGTCGTTTGAAAGCATCACATAGTAATGAAATTAGTTCCATGTTGGAAGTGCTGGTACCGACACACTTCATCCAAATGATGCAAGATGTAATTTCATTCTATTGTAATTTAATTATTCTTGCCATTCAAGCCAAGATGAACTCATTAATAAAGATAAGGAATGTTTGTAACTCATGATACACATTTAAAAAAAAAGCAAAGTGAGCAAAGACAAGTTTATAGAAATAACGTTTACTAACAGAGGAAATTGAATAAAATGTGTATTTTAAATTCATTCCCATTTCAGAAAGTCAGCCTACCTCTTGATGCCATTTTATCTTTGTAAAAACCCGTTGGGATACACACACACACACACACACACACACACACACACACACACATTCACCTTCAATATTTAAAAACCAAATTACATTACATTGGGTGTGTGCTCTCTCAGCAAAATTATCTGCTTTTTTACCAAGGGGTAAATTTTTTGGAATTGATTTTTAATTCACATTGACACTATTTAGTTGAAGTATTGTTTATCTTGTTTACATGATTTATATTGGTATAGGCTATTGAAACTAAAAAACATTCAGAAGCTCAGTATTAATTCTAATTATTTCCTTTGTTTTGCTGACATAATTAAAGCTTGATAGCAAAAAACAATTCAATTTTGTTTTCTTTAGGATGATTTATCTTGATATTTTTGCCATTCAAACCAAGATGAATTCATTTTAAAAATATGAAATGGTTTGTAAATAAAAATATTTATTTTAAAAAAGGTTAGTGAAGACCAGTTTTATCTGATTGTTATGAAGTCACAGTTCCTGCCCTAGGATCAAATAGCATAGCATTTGAAATATTTTCTCCTTGGGACCTTCCTCCTGCCCCCCACCCCATTTTGTTCAGTGAGTTCTGATCTGAAGGCTTTGTTTTAGGCCTGAGGGTCATCACACCCATCCCCAGCACACAACCACACAAAATATAGCAAAATCCATATTGCAGTAGTGCACCGAATTTACGCTGAAGTAGTACACTGAATTATCTAGGCAAAACTAGAGTTTGAGAGACCTTAACTGCAAGTGTGTAGTCCAAAAAATTAAAGTAGTAAATACAGATAGAACAAAAGCTCTATTCTAGTTGTATGAGGAACATAATACTCTTAAATTACTTTCTGGTTTCCATGGGGACCTTTTTGTTCTAAGATACCAATCATTAGGTTTAACAGAGCCACTTAATATTATTTCTAAATCAAGTGAAATGATTTCTCAACTGGGTAAAATGTCAATTACTGGTATTTTTAAAGGTGCTAAAATCCAAACTACTTAAGATAGACGCTTTTATGTGGCACAATTAAATCTAGAGGTCAATATAGAGGAACCCCTCCTCACCCCTTTCAGTCAGATAAAGGCTCAGAGAATCTCTATTTGGGGGGGAATACTTGGCAGGATGTCTGCCTTTTCAGTTCACTAGAAACTCAAAAGGGTGGCCAGATTTTAAATGGCGATGAAAATTCTTGGGTTCACAAAGGTAAGTTCTTCCTCCCTTTGGCCAGTTTCCATACCTCACTTACACGTGCCTATAGAACATCTGGCTTCTGTAGGATATGTATGTGTGTGATATGTATATGATATCTGTATATCATATATACAGATACACATATCACACACATACACACACACACACACACACACACACACACACACAGGCCAATCTGGGTGTAAATGATGGGACAGGGGACTAGGAGTTGGGGCTCCTTTATTTTGCATTAGGCCTAAGTATTGTTTGTCTCACAATACTGGGAGCAGGCTGGAGCCTGGTGGGAGCCCGGAGCCTTAAGCCCTGGGCTGTGGTCTGGGGGAGGGGATGGGGTTGCGGGGTCACAAGCTCTTAGCTTTTAGCCTCAGCATGACCACAAGTTTTAAAGCATGAAGGGATCACGTGCTTTTCTTTGAGCTGTTAGTTATTCTGACTTTTGGGGAGCGTGTGTGTGTGTGTGTGTGTGTGTGTGTGTGTGTGTGTGTGTGAAATGCTTTGTTCTTTAGCTTTTTTTTTTTTTTTAGTTTCTGGGTATTTTGGCTGATGATTACATTTTTCCAAAAGAAAAAGACAAAAATAAATGACTTCGGTGTATTGAAATGTCCTAGTTTCCTGGAACGTGTATGCATACCTTGTACTTAGTTTTGCCTTGTAGTAGACAAGTACTGAGATGGAATAAATTCTTTTCGCCAGTTGGGAACTTGATCTAGACATTCTATATGTTGCAAGCCTTAAAAAAATTAAGACAAGAAAATATCCTGGTAAAGTAATCTCAAAATACCTTATTCCGGGTATTGTTCTGTCTTTAAAGGAAAGGAGGAGTGGGAGGAGGGGTGAGAGTTGAGGGGGGGCGTAGTAGGAAGACTCTGGAAGGATGTCTTATTTAATGAACTGTTTAAGGCTTTTGGAAAATTTTAAGTTAGTATAGTCTTTCAACATGGTATTTCCATTTGCCTCTACTTAAATATTTCACTTTTAGGGAGCTACTTCTGCTGGCTCTCTTTTAATAGGATGATTTCATCTTTCCCAACTCTTTTCTCGCAAAGCAAGACACAGAGTCGGAATGCCAAATTAAGACTTTTGATGATAATGAGAGTTATTGGGGAACATTTTCCAAAATCAGGGTAATGGGTCTTTTTGTTCTGATAATGAAGAGGATGAGAATGTTTACTCATTGACCCGGAGCTCTCGCTGCAGCTGCAGGACACAATTAATTATGCTAATAGTTTGTGAGGAGCGGATGTAACTCCCCTGCCCCCCTTTTTTCGGGAGGGGGGAGGGGAGTTTGGCAAAAGGGGAAGGAGACGCCCCGGGGTCGGATCACATGATATTATCTTCGCGCCACTTTCGCAAAAACCCTTTTTTTACTCCAGGTTTTGCTCAAGCTCAAAGGTACTGTTCTTATCTTGCTTTAAAACCATGTTTCTTAAGTCAGGTTTAATATCCCTTCCGTCCCCCTCCTCTTCTTTCCAAGGCTAGTGGTTACCATGGAAGGTCGAAAGTTGCATTGCAGTCGGTGCAATCTCAAGGAGGGATCTGGTTGGGTACTAAAGCTTTGGGCTGCCTAGTTTCCAGAAAGTATCAGGCAGATGCGCCTGGGTGGGCTGTAAGGTCCGTTTGCGCTTGTTTATGAAAAGGGGGGGAAAGCCCACCTGTAGGAGGGCCTGCCGTTGGAGAGAGGCGAGTGGCTTTCGGTGCGTGCACCGCTGACTCCCGAGCGGCGCTGGCGATTCGGGTTGGACTCCATCGCCGGCCAGTCTTTTGTAGTCGGCTTGCCTGAGCTACTACTTATGCACCAGGTTGAGAATCACATGGCACCCTTGGCCTCTTCTGGGCTTTGGGCTGCCACAATCACACGCAGCAACAGTATGGGGAGGGAGGGGTCTGACTCCATTGTGCACCCCCCATCTCGCCCTCCTTACCCCCGCTTGTCTTCCAGTGCTTTCCTCCCCCGCACCCTGCGTGCCCACTGCCCTCTGATGAGTAACCTCTCCCGCACCACCCTTCTCCCGCCCCCCCACTCCCTCCTGTGCCCGTGTCTGCCAGGGACGTGGAGTAGATATGTCCGATGATCGCATTTTGCCCAGTGTTCAAAGTCTGCTATGTTTACTTGCATTTTGAACTTGTTTCTTAAGCCATCATCTTACTTCTCACACAGTGTACTTGGGCTTTGGCTCTTAAGCCGCCTGCCTTCAATTGGGTCTCATTAGCTGTAGAATGAGAAGAGAAAGCAAGATAATTGCACCGTATCTCCCTTGCATTTGTGCGTGCCTTCGGTGGCTGCTACCGTTCACCACGCCTGCCAAGAAACTGATTTAGTACGGAGGGAGGCGCCTGGCAATAGGCGAAACCCTCCGAACAGTAGCACAAGGTGGCAGAGGTTAAAACTTTCACATGTGCAGAGTGAATGTGCTGTGTGTGTGTTTCTTTCCTCCTCCGGCCTTGGGGACACTTTCCATGTAGCGGCGAGAGGGCGCGCATGCGCGCGCCGGTGGGGGACACCCGGGTCCCACGGCTCCGTGGGCCTCGTCTGTCTCCGGTGGGGGGATGGGGCGAGCGCCGCGGGCGCGGGACCGGACGGGGTGGGAGCCAGCGCGCCATCCTGGGCTGGGCGCCAGGGCCACCGGCTCCTGCCCCGCCGCCGCCCGGGCCGGCGTCACAGGCGCGTCTTTCACGGACTCCAGCTCGGGGGCGAGCGGGGGAAATGCCAACTGCGCTCGCCCGTGGGTAACTGGGGCTCGGTGGGCTTTGCGCTGGGGCCGGGTGGGGGTTCCGTTTCCTAATTCCTGTGCCGGCCGGGTGGGCGGGGGCGGGCTTGGTCCCTGGGCTATTAAAGGCGGAGGGGCGGGCTTTTCCCAGGGCTCTAGCTTCGGAGCGAGGGCGAGGGCACGGAGCGCTCCTCAAGTGCAGGCTGGAGGCTGGTGGCCCCGCGTCCTCTGGACCGGGGAGCCTGGGGTAGGCGTGCTCTCGCGGCCCCGGTTAATTTCCTGGACGCTTTTTCTGGCGTCCCTTCCTCCTCGGGCTCCGTGGGAGGCTGCGCCAAGTGCTCGGGCTGCGCGGCCAGGGGTGTCTGTGTCAGGGGTTCGGGGGCGAGGGCCGGCCGCTGTGGGGCCGCCGCGCGCGCCACCTGCAAGGGGGTGGTCACGGGTCCCCAGTCAGGTCCCGCGCGTGGCCCGGGAAAGGAGGGGGGACCCGGGCTGGAACTGCGGTGATGGGGAGAGTTGACTGGACGGGTGGGAGGGGACGGAGCGGGGCGGGGGGGACTTGAGAAAAGCCCAGGACCCGAATGCAGTTGAAGGGCAGCGGGGGGCGCGCGGCAGAGGAGCCACTTTTCTCCTCCACCGCTGACCTTTAGGTTCCCAGAGGACTTGGGCGGGGGGGCGTGCGGAATGAGGGGGTGCACGTGGAGGGGAGAAAGGGATTCTCCTCCCCCTTGGCTTCTCTCCCACCAACCGGGGAATGGAGGGGGAGGGAGGCGTGGGCTTGGCGCGTTTTTGGCGCTTTGAATGGAGAACTCCGTTTCCCATGATGCTTTGTTTCTTTCTCTTTAATCGCGGCGGCGGCGGCGGCACGAGGGCCGGAGCGCGTGGTGCGAGCAGCTGGAGCACACCCCGCGCGGCTCTCGCGGCTGCAGCGCGAGCCCCCAGGTAAGGCTGCGAGCAGCGCGGGAAGGGGCGAGGGGCTTCGCCCGGGCGGAGCGGAGGCTTGATTGCTTTCTTGTTGCAATTTAAAGGGCTTCCGAGCGGCCGCCCAGCGCGCAGGGTGCCCCAGATGCACGCGTCATTAAAGAAAGGTAGTAACTGGAAGGCGCGCTCACTGGCTGCCGCGGGGCTCGGTTTTGCCGGGTGGGCACCGCAGGTACTGTGCATTTTGACCCAAGTTTTGAGGGTTTTTTTTTTTCAGTGAGGGGGGAGGGACTTTTACAGGCGTAGAAACCCAAGGGGAATAAATGTTCTCTTCTGTACGAGCGCTAGTCCTCTTCCCCTGTTGGAAATTGATTTTAGATATCAGTGTAAGTTTTAGGGATCAGTGTGACGTGTTTTCCTTTGAAGACTAGATTAGTAGTATGGGGTACCACGACGGGAAGCCGAACATTTGAAATTCCCTTACTGGCTAGACGGAAGGCAAATTCTGTTTCAGGATTTTTTCCTTATTTTTGACAAAACGCAGCCCATCATGGAAAGACTTGAAGGAACATTGTGAGCCCTTTTCAACTAGGGGCTCACTCTCCTGCCACATGTTCTTAAGTAAAATAAGACTTGGAAATGGGAGAAGGTTTTCTTACAGACGATAATGTCATGAAGGAAGGAAGAGATAATCTGCCTTCTTTGGGTTTAATGGAGAAAATGGGTCCATAAATGTTTAAACAGAACAAGAGCCCTTTGAAATAGATCAAAATGTGACATCTCTAGGCCATCTGTGCATTATGGGAAGAGTGCGGGGAGGCTGTTTCTTGAACCAGCTCTAAAATTTCCCTCATTTTCTATTAATGGGGTGGGGGCAGGGACTACTCATTTAATCCAACACTTCGTATAGGACCCTAACTCACCCTGATTTTTGCATATCTTTTATCTGAACAAGCCTCATAAAAACAGGGTGCACATAAACAGGCTTGAAAATGTATTGGGGTGCAGCTATTATTACATTTTCTTAGATGGAGATGGGGAGTCCAAAATCCCCTTATACTTAAGAGTCGGATTTTTGGAATTGCCATTGTTATTTGTGTCTAACTCTAAGTAATTCCGATCATTAATATTTCTCAGGATTTGGTTGGGAAAGCTATAACCGAACTTGTATTCTCTTAGCCATAGGAAAGCTTGTTTCATGAATATTAACAAGCAGTTTCTTGCTCAGTGTCTTTTCCTTTTTTTTTTTTTAACCAGGTGAGTCTGAATAGATCTGTGAGGACGGAAAAGAAGAACTGGTGGAAGCCACTTTGCTACAGGAATAGGCCTTGGCCATGTAAAAGTGCTTACAGTGCAGGTAGCTTTTTGCGATCTACTGCAATGCAAGCACTTCTTACATTACCATGGTGATTTAATCAATGGCGACCGAGGACTGGAGTTTGCGTAATGAAGTTGTTGATGCTTTTGAGCTGTTCCGTATAATGTGTCTCTTGTGTTAAGGTGCATCTAGTGCAGTTAGTGAAGCAGCTTAGAATCTACTGCCCTAAATGCCCCTTCTGGCACAGGCTGCCTAATAGACAGCATTAAAAAGTCTGCCTGGAGTAATGCTCTGAATAGGACAAGTTTTGAAGGTTTATTCTGTTTTCATTGTGTGTTGGGAGCAACTGGTGGGGATTGTGCAGGGGACAGTTGTGTACCAAGGACAAGAGCCAGTCCTGGTAGTACCAAAGTGCTCATAGTGCAGGTAGTTTTGGCATTACTCTACTGTAGTGTGGGCACTTCCAGTACTCTTGGATAACAAATCTCTTGTTGATGGAGAGAATATTCCAAGACACTGCTACTCACAGTTAGTTTTGCAGGTTTGCATTTCAGCGTATGTATGTGTATATGGCTGTGCAAATCCATGCAAAACTGATTGTGATAAAATGTGCTGTCTACGGCTGTGTGACTCTCAGGCCCATCTCCAGCCCATACCCATTCATCCGTGGGTGGGGATTGGTTGCATTACTTGTTTCATATATAAAGTATTGCACTTGTCCCGGCCTGTGGAAGAAAAGTGGATTTTATCGTCTACTTATTTTAATGGTTTGCAAGTAGTAAGTTCTGGTATTTGGTGATTGTAAAAATGACCTGTTTTGCTGTTGTCGGGTGGATCACGATGCAATTTTGATTAGTATAATAGGAGAAAAATTGCACGGTATCCATCTGTAAACCGCAGGACCTTTGTGGGCGACCGTCTTTATCATTACTAAAGTAGGATGGTAAAATCCTTTCTCTAGTAACTGCTATTAAAAAATGTTTTGAAATGTATTTAATGTTAAAGATCTTCAAAATAAAGTGTTTGAAGTGATCAAATGTGTTTTGGCAGTTTGGTGAATGGTCAGATTGCTAGTGAATGTAAATGGACCTCAGATTTACAAAATAAATGAAATGTATAGATCTGAAAAAATGGACTCCTTTTTCTTTCTTGTAAGATTACTAATACTAGAGGGTGTTTGAAAAATCTCATGGAGGGGGTGTACTAAAGAAAGACTCAGGCATAGCTGCTTTTCAAGTTTTCTTGTACTTGAGACACCAAGATGCCTAGTTGGGCAAATTCTGCTCATTTGGTTTTAAGTACATGTGTTCATCCCTGTGGGACGGATGCCAAGTTGTAAACCAATGGGATGCCTGCCCTTGAGAAACTGGGCACAAGAGATTGGACATGACGGAAGAGTAACCTTGTTAATCAAACTTGGTTTGGGGGCTCTAGGATCAGGGCCACTGAGATGGAGAGCTCCTGCTTTGCATGGGGAGGTAATAAATTTTGGAAACCTGGTTGGGGGCTTATTGTTGGGCTTCAGAGGCTTGGTAGGTTGACTAACCTTGAGCAGAAATTAATGTTCGAGCTGTCACAAGGTATAAAAATTGAGAATTGGCCAATAACTTGAGTTTCTCAGCCAGCTATCACCCAGACAGGCTGTTGTTACAAGCAGGCAACCCGACCCCGAGAGATTCAGTAGTTGAGGGGTGGGCACTGAAGATTTGCATATCTACCGAATTCCTAAGTGATGCTTGACTTGCTGGTTCCCAGGCCACGCTGAGCACTTCTCAGAAAGACCTTGGTGTCTGGGACAAAGGAGGGTCACAAAGCAAATCGTCTATTTAAATATTCAAATTTGTAAAATTGAAAAGACTAGGTACAACTTGTTTGCTTTCCAGTTTGATATTTCATATGTTCAGGTTAATCTTGAAGACTAACTTGATAGGTATTTGGCAACTGAGAAGACTGGGTGCGTGGTAGTTTGAACTGTCTGCCAACACCACCATTTGGTTCTCAGCAAAACACGATGCTGGCAAACAAGATGTTAGACACATGTGCCACCCTTATTTCCCGTTGCCATGGACTTTTCAATTTTCAAACTCTTAATTTTCCCTTCTAACATCAGTCCAATTTAATCAGTGAGAGGAACGCTTAGTGAATTGCACTTTACCCTTGAGCTGGTCTCCTAAGGCTTTTGGTTCCTCATTAGGGGAAACTGATGATGTTGGTCTACCTCAAGGATATGTGGGTTAAGTACTTTCTCTTTGGTGGCAGTGGTTGGGGGATGGATTTTAATTCTTAGTGATGAAGTGAAATCTTAATGAAAAGAGACTTTCGGTAGTAAATTCTGTCTTCCAGAATTAAGTATGTGTGTGTGATTTTTTTAAAGTGACTAATGCTTGAGGCAATTATACAAGCATAAAGAACTCTACAGATATTTCCTGTGCTGTCTAATGCTTACTACTTTGTTGGTGCCTAATCATAGTTAAGTTTGATGTGGCAGCAAAGCAAAGGTCTCCCTCCCCTCTAATAAAGTAGCTCAGTAAAAGGGGATTAAAGCTTATTTGTTATAATCCTTAACACCACCAAACCTCCGCTTTAATAATACAAGTTTATTGTCTCTAGTGGTTCACTGGTGCTTTACTCAAGGTGGCTAGTATGCAGACAGTTATTGCAGTTTCCACTTTTAATGGGCATGTGTGGAGGGGCTGTGTTCCCGAGGGCAGGCCACTGCCCCTGAGTGTCCTAGTTTATCTACAATGAGGGTTGACTGCATGATCCTAGGGCCTCTTCTAGCTTCAAAAATTCTGATCTGCCCTTGTTAAAGTTAGATGTATCATCGTTCTGAAAGTGCTTTGCAGTTAAGTCATTTGTCGAGAATTTGGATGGGGGAAAGCAAAAGTTAAATCATTACTGATGGGCAAAATTAGTAATACATTCGTACCCCATGCATAGCTTACTCATTTCTAAAGAATTACAGTAAGTTCAGTAGAAGCACAGCCAGGTCTATTTTCTGCCTTCAATTCAGAGGGTAGTTTAGCATCACATGGGTTTTCAAGGCCATCCGGATGGGCATCAGTCCGCCCTTGGCAGCAGTCAGTGTGGCATAGGTATTAATTAGACCAAGCAGATGTTGACTTGGAAGTTGCTTTTTTGATAATCTTCAGTTATATTAGCTTTGGAACAAGGGGCAAATAGCAAAATGGGTGAAACTACCTATATACAATTTTAGCTGAAAGAATCCTGCAAACCCTAGTGCGGGAACTGTGTGAACTGAAGCCCAGGAAGAAGCAGTGACTTGCTTGAGGTTTTGGTGAATAAACATCTAGGGGCCAATAGCTGAATGTCCTTGGTAGCAGTTTGCAGGCAGGGAAGAGGACAGTAACCCAGACTGGCAATGGGGTGTTGCTGGATCCAGGAGAGGATCCCTGAGGGAGTCAGGCAGGCAAAGCAGACCAATGAAATGTCTTTTTAGGCAGAGACCTATCTGTCCAAAAAGTAAGGGTAGGAAGAAAATAAGATCAAGGGTTTTGCAAAGCACTGCACACTGTTCAAAATGTTTGGTGTGTGAGAGGGGCTATGTAGTTAGGGCCAGTCAGGGAACCTTGTCCCCAATGGAAAGGGAAGTCACTTTAGAGTTTTGTTTTTATGAGGTGCGTGTGTGAGCGCACGCGTGCATGCGTGCGTGCGTTTGTGTGTGTGGATTCAGCAGAGACAGAGTGGGGAGCAGAACAGGTGGATATACTCGAATACACTGCTGAGGTGAGCAGCGGGGGAACAGGAGAGGTTTGCTCCACCTTGGGGGTCAGCTCCCTGGCCCCCTGGTTGGGGATCGAACTTGTGCTGCAGTGGCTGCCAGATAGCTTCATAGTGCTGAGACTTAAGCCCTTCAGCCAGCAGGGAGGCCCCCACGCCAGAGTTTTAAACAGAGAAGTGACATAACCCAAATGGGGTACTCCCACGGCAATGCAGAGGCTGGCTTAGCGAGTGTTGGTCGCGAAGCCTTCTAGGAAGCTATTTTACAGATGAAAGATGAGGATTTGAATCAAGACAGAGGTAGAGGCAGCTTTCTCCTACAAATACATAAATAATTTAAATACAATTCTGACCAATATCTTGAAGGGATGGTTTCCAAACTTCACTATGATTCTGAAGTTCAGCTGTAAGAATAAACAGGGAAGCACAGTCAAGAAAATAGAGCTCATGAAATGGAACTGGTTTTCACAGATATTAAAACCTATTATAAAGTAGTGTTTTTGAAAGTGATGGTAGTACAAAAATAGATATTTCTTGCTGAGATTTCTCTCCTGTTCTACTGATCGAAGTATATGTGTTTAAGTGATCCTTAAGGTGTCATTTCAAATTGGTAAAGAAAAGATAGTCAATAAAAGTTGCTGGGATAATTGGTTAACCATTTTGCAAAACTCTAAACCAAAGGAAACAGCTAGAGCTCTTTCTCATCCCTCCCATCAAAATCTAGTACAGCTGGATGAAGGGTTGACTATAAAAGATGTTACTACACATTATATTATTCTCTACATTTCTCTATATTTAAATATTTTGTAGCAAATAATTAAAACAATAATTAAACTATAAAATACAAAGAAGAAAATAAGGTGACTATATGACCCTAAGATTGGGAAAAGCTGTTTTAAGCATAACATCAATGACAGAAAACACTAAAAAAAATGGATTTGAACACATAAAAACTTCACATCAAAAACCATCTTAAAATGAAAAAGCAAAAGACAAACTCAAAGATCATGTTTAATGTCGCATAAGGAATAGTAAACATCCTACTCTCCCTCCCTCTCTTCTGCCCTTCTTCTCGCCCTCCCTACACCCCTCCCTGCCTTCTTCCCAGTAATGTTTATGGAGTCTACATGAAGAAAACGAAATAGCCACCCTCATGGATCTTATACTTCTAGTGAGCAGAAATAGTAGACAAACAAATACTACTATGCAGAAAAAGAAAGCCAGTATATTAGTTTGCTAAGGCTATTGTAACAAACTGGGTGACTTAAAACAACAGCATTCATTATTAGTTCTGGACGCTAGAAGTCCAAAATGAAGATGTTAGCAGGTCCTCTGAAGGCTCTAGGGACCATCCTTCCGTGTCTGTTCCAGGCTGCTGGTGGGTGCCAGCAACTTTGGCAACTCTTGGTTTGTAGGCACGTCATTCCCAGCTCTGTCCCTGTCATTTCTGTTTGTACGTGTCTCTCCTGCTATAAGGATGTCAGTGATTACATTTAGGACCTACCCCAACCCAGTGTGATCTGATCTCAACTTGATCCCATCTGCAAATGTCCTATTTCCCAATCAAGTCACAGGTACGAGGGTTCATGCTCGAACATATCTTCTAAAGGGACACAGTTCAACCCAGTAGAGCAAGGTAGGGAAAGAGTGCTGGGGATGATTGTTGCAGTATTAAAATACTGTAATCAGGAAAGTTCTCATGGATGAAGTGACAATTGAATAGAGAAGAGAAGGTGAAGTAATGAACTCTGTGAATAGCGAAGGAAGGGCACAGTAATTATTCTTAATTTATAGAGAACCACATATTAATAGTTAACATTCATGGAGCACTTTCTGTGTTTCAGATATTGTGGTAAGAAGTGCTTTACATGCATCGTTGTTTTCACAATCTTAAAAGATGGTGCTATTCTATAAGATAAACCTATCATTATTTCCATTGGAGAGATGAAAAAAACTGAAGCTCAGAAAGGTCAAGCAATTTGTCCAACTCTGCCTACCCACTAGTCCAAGTCCCAATTTCATATTCTTCTGCCTCCAGAGTCTAAATCAATAGAATAATGGACATAAAAAAATTCCTAAGTGGTAAATTTTTAAAAGTTCATCCTCAGTAGTAGTCAATGCAAATTGAAACCAACAATGAAGTATTTTTTGACTTACCAGTTTTACAGTGGTTAAAAAAATCAGGGAGAAGACTATATGCTGTGTAACTTCATTTGTAAGAATTTCTAGTATAGATTCAACTAATCTTTGGCAGGAAAAAAATCAGAACAGTGTCTGTTGGGTAGGTGGGGCTGTCCCAATTGTGAAGGGACAGGCAGAACTTTCTGGGTTGATGGAAATGTTCTGTATTTTGACAAAGGTTGGGGTTACACAGTGCGTATGAATTTATCAAAAGTCACTGTGCAGCATTCCCAGAGCTCCCAGGTGGGAACACACGGAGATTTGGGGAGGGTGGCTCACCCAGAGAGCATGAATGCTCTGTACTCCTGTCCTGCTACTCACCCTGTGCTTGCTTTCCATCGGCTGTTCCTGATGGAAGTCTCACCGTGTGTCTACCCATGAAGGAACACCAAGAAGACCCAGAGAACGCCCTGTGCTCAGGTGTGCCCTCTCTGGTGAAATTGCTTGACCTCTGGTCAAATTGCTTGACCTTTCTGAGCTTCAGTTTTTTTCATCTCTCCAGTGGAAATAATGATAGGTTTATCTTATAGAATAGCACCATCTTTTAAGATTGTGAAAATAACGATGCATGTAAAGCACTTCTTATCACAATATCTGAAACACAGAAAGTGCTCCATGAATGTTAACTATTAATATGTGGTTCTCTATAAATTAAAAACTACACCATTGAAAAAGTCCGGCTGTAACATGTCCTGGGTAGTGGAACAAAGGGCTATGAAAACCACAGCATGCGGGCCTCCTTGGTGGCGCAGTGGTTGGGTGCTGTGCTGTGGAGCTGTTGGCAGCAGTGATGAGAGTTCGACCCCTGGCCGGGGAGATTCCCACATGGCACAGCAGACTTTTCCTGCCTCGCCTGCTGCTCCCCTCAGCAGCATATTTCTGTCAATCTGCCTGTTCTGTTCCCCACTCTGTCTCTGGTGAATCCTCTCACCACCCCCACACCTCTGGCCTATACCCCAGCTTGTATGCATAAATAAATAAATCTTTTAAAAAAAACACAGCATGTGTTCACTTTCCCTAGTAGAAGTGATGTTTGTGTCATATTGACAATTTTAAAGCCATTTGAAAGTGTTTCAGTGGCTAGCAGACTGAATAACAGAGGCGACCCGATTAAAAAATGGGCAGGGAATCTGAAGAGATACTTCTTCAAAGAAGGCATACAGATGGCTAACAAGCATATGAAAAGATGTTCATCATCTCTTACTAAGGAAATGCAAATCAAGACGATGAGATACCGCCTCACACCTGTGAGAACTGCTATATTCTTAAAGAAACAACAAATGTTGGTGAGGATGTGGAGGAAAGCGAACCCTCCTACTCTATTGGTGGGAATGTAAATTGGTGCAGCCGTTATAAAAAAACAGTATAGAGAGTCCTCAAAAATTAAGAGTTAAAACCTCATATGATCCAGCTATTCAATTTCTGGGTGTCTACCTAAAGAATATGAAAACACTAATTTGAAGAGTTATGTGCACCCCCATGTTCATTGAAACCTAATTCATATTAACCAAAAGTGGGAAGTGTCCGTTGACAGACAAGTGGATACAGAAGATGTGGTATAGTTACATATACAATGGAATACTACTCAGGTATGAAAAAAGATGAACGCTTGCCATTTGCAACAACATGAATGGAAGTGGAGGAGATTATGCTGAGTGAAGTAAGGCAGGCAGTTTAAGACTAACACCATATGATTTTACTCATTTTACCTAAAAATCGAAGTAAATATTAAGCTCTGGTCAATGGCAAGAATGCTAAAGCATTTAGGGAGAAAGATGCTGCAACTTATTTTGAAATACATAAAAATTAAGATGGATGGACAAATGGATGATAGATATGTACTAAAGCCAATACAGCAAGTTAACAATAGAACCTAAGTGACAGGGGTGTGCATGTTCACTGCATGATTCTTTCAGCTTTTGTTTATGAATTTTTATAATAAAAAGTTGGGAGAAAAACATGATTGGAAGAGGGAGGACTACAGATAATTATAATAATGACTGATACTTATTGAGTACTTAATATGTGCCAGGCACTGTGTTGGCACTTTACAAGCAACGTTTCTATTAAAATAGTAACCTGTGAGGTAAGAACTTCTATTATCTCTGTCTTACAGAAGAAGAAACTGAGACCCATATGGTTTAAGTAACACGGCCAAGGTAATGCAATCCACAAATAGCAGAGTCAGGCTATGAGTCCAGTCTGCTTCGAATCCAGGTTGTATTATGGACTCCGATAGCAAGTGGAGTCATCTTGCTGATCATCAGAATTAGAAGAAGGATGGGGTAGCACCTGGAAACTTAATTCCAAAGCCCACACACATTATCCAGAGACTTTGTAGTCTTTCTAGAATGACTACCAAATTTGGGTAAGCACAATGCAAAGACAGGGACAGCAAGTGGTGGTGGCAGGCAGAGGGCTGTGGGAAGTGATAGGGGTTGGAGGAGGGATGGCAAGAGGTGATAGGTTCGCTTTTGTATAGGCAGGTTGCAGACGTCTTGGGGACCTCTAGGAACAATGGGGATAGCTGTGCTCCAGTGAAGGAGACAGATCTTGATTCCCCATGGTCACAGAAGCCTTGACAGTAAAAAGAGTAGGGAATGCCTAGAGTAGACCCTCATTTAAAGAGCTGATGAATCAAGAGTATTCAGCCAAGCTGTGGGTAGGAAAAAGAACAGAGTGGTGACACAGAGCTCAACATTTGTTGATTATCCCAATTTCATGTCATTCATTTCCTTAAGAATATCTTGTGTTGGAAGATGCCTGAATATTTCTCCACCTAAACAACATCATGCAGCCTATTTTCTAGAGGGAAAAAAAAACCAACAACAGCTCTCCCTGTAAGGTATGCTAACCACAACTAATAGTGAGTATTTTTGAACAAGACAAAGGAAAAGCAAGTGCAGTTTGGGAACTCTAAAATTATTTCTGTTCATGGTGAATTATTCCAGTAGTTCTTCTGAGAATTTTCTAGACTTGGTTTACTTTGACTGTATGTCAGGGCACTGCTAGAGTTTTAAGAGAACCAAGTTGCCAAGCTGCCTCTGTTTTTACAGTGACTCCTTTTCTTTTGTTGCTTTGAGTGATTTATGTAAAATTGTGCTACAGGGACAATCCTCTTTATACACACTGTTATTTGTTGGGGTCTAGGATGCTTTCTCAACTGAATTGTCAGAAGCAATTATAATTACTCTCTATAATATTGGCTTTTAAAGTATATCAAATTTGATTTTAGTATAGTCATTCAACAAAGGCTTAAGCATCTCTAATTTGCTTAAATTGCTTTGGCCACCAAACCAGGGATATTACTAGATCTATTTCCAAGAGCTCCTCAAAAGCATCAACTTGGGAAACGATTGTTACAGCCATTGCTTTTAATTTGTTTCAAGCATACCCCATGGTTTTCTGTATTGAATAATTTGAAAACCACCATAGTTTAGTTTAATGTCTAAGTATATTATTTTATTTATTTAAAAGATTTATTTATTTATGCATACAAGCTGGGGTACAGGCCAGAGGCTTGGGGTGGCAAGAGGGTTCACCAGAGACAGAGTGGGGAGCAGAACAGATAGATCGACAGAAACACACTGCTGAGGGGCGCAGCGGGCAAGGCAGGAGAGGTCTGCCGCACTATGTGGGAATCTCCCTGGCCTGGTGTCAAAATCACGTCACTGCTGCCAACAGTTCTACAACGCCACCAGCGAGGCCCTATCTTATTTTTTTTTTTTTAAATCTTTGAGGACTTTGTCTTGATCACCTTTATTTTTTATTTTTTTTTAAAGATTTATTTTTTATTTATACATACAAGCTGGGGTACAGGCCAGAGGCGTGGGGCAGCGAGAGGGTTCACCAGAGACAGAGTGGGGAGCAGAACAGGCAGATCAGAAATACACTGCTGAGGGGAGCAGCGGGCGAGGCAGGAGAGGTCTGCTGCGCCATGTGGGATTCTCCCTGGCTGGGCGTCGAACTCGCGTCGCTGCTGCCGACAGCTCCACAGCTCAGCGCTTAACCGCTGCACCACCGGGGAGGCCCCCTATCTTATTTTTTAAAATATTTATTTATTGATGTATATAAGAAGTAGGTGTAGGCCAGAGGTGTGTGGGATAATGTGAGAGGATATACCAGAGACAGAGTGGGGAGAAGCACAGGCAGATCTACTGAAATACACTGCTGAGGGGAGCAGCAGGGGAGGCAGGAGAGACAGGAGAGGTCTGCTGCACCATGTGGGTCAGCTCCCTGGCTGGGGTTTGAACGCATGCTGCAGTGGCTGGGGATAGCTTGATAGCACCGTGTCTTTAAGCCTTGCGCCACCAGGGAGGCCCTAAGTATATTATTTTAAATTTGACAGAGCTCTTAAATTTTACAGATTAGTAGTGATTATTGAATATAATTGGAAGTGAGCATACCTATTTGAGGGTAAAAACCTATCTTCACTAATTTTTTGAAAGACAAAAACTTCATAATGTTCCCAGAGTTTTAGATGCTGCTTTGTGTTATTCCATGGTTGATTCAGAAAAAACAAATTCAAGTTAAGGATTTATAACCTTTAATATTAGTAACTGGAAATATTGTTTGAATAAATAATGATTCCTTCTTGGACATTAAAAATATCTTAAACCAGGGCCTTCCTGGTGACCTAGAGGTTAAGTCTCAGCTGGGTTTGATCCCCGGCCAGGGAGCTGACCCACATGGCACAGCAGACCTCTTCCGCATCGCCCCCTGCTCCCCTCAGCGGTGTATTTCTGTAGCTCTGCCTGTTCTGCTCCCCACTCTGTCTCTGGTGAGTCCTCTCACCCCCTGCACCTCTGGCCTGCACCCTAGTTCTTCTATGCACAAATAAATAAATTAATCTTAAAAATCTTAAATCAGAAACAAAGAATATTGTACTACTTCATCAAGTTGAATAACTTTTACTTCCCTTCTTCTTGGCCCACCAGTGCAATCCTTTCCACATTTTAGACTATAGCTGAAACACTGCTTAAACTTTTACTGTAAGTATATTATTAACAATAAGCAATTAAAAAGTTTGACTACATTAGTGGTGTTGTGTGTATGTGTTTAGCAGTGTGTTTTCAAAGTGTGTTCAGATGAGAGTCTGCCAAGGAACCCTGGGGAGTGACCAGTCACGTGATAATCTCTACCTTGTAGCTGTTAGTCTTTAGGATAGTGAATGTCAACTACAAATAATCACATAATTCTTGAAAAAATCAGCATCATTCTCTCTCTCTCTCTCTCTCTCTCTCTGTGTGTGTGTGTGTGTGTGATGATGGAGTCAGTAGGGGTTCTAGTTCTGTTGAATTGATTTTTTTATTCATCACCCCAGGCAGCCACTGGTCTAAGCAAGAAAATAGTAGAAAAGGCATCCATGGCCTTGAATTCTGGTCTGAACTTGTTAGCAACTTTGCCATGCGACCTTGGGTGTGAAAATTAAACTGCTAGTCCCTCTCTTTTTCAATGGAAAGACCCACAGCATCTTTTCCCTATTAGAGGCTTCTTTCCCTGTTTCACGCTAAGGAGAAATTATGGCACCAGATGCCAGGCAGTAGGAGGGTCCGGCAGTGGATATCTTCCCTGACTTTTTGTTGAAGGTTAAATCAGTGATAGGGAAATCTAGGTGGCACCAATCTGGAAAATTACAGGATATTAATTTGCTGTTTTGCATGCTGATTATTTTAGGGAAGAACTTATCCAAATTTCATGATGCGGAGACCCTAAATTGAAGGGATCTCTTTTAATCTTTTTTTTAAAATCACTTAAAGAATGAAATTTACTTGTTTTAACTAAAATGGATCAACAGGGAACATTTTTGTTTTTTTTTTAAAAAAGATTTATTTATTTATGCATACAAGAACTGGGGTGTAGGCCAGAGATGCAGGGGGTGAGAGGATTCACCAGAGACCGAGTGGGGAGCAGAACAGGCGGATCCACTGAAATACACTGCTGAGGGGAGCAGCAGGAGAGACAGGAGAGGTCTGCTGCACCGTGTGGGTCAGCTCCCTGGCTGGGGATTGAACTCATGCTGCAGTGGCTGCTGATAGCTTAATATTGCTGAGACTTTAACTCCTGAGCCACCAGGGAGGCCCCCATTCTTATTTCTTATGGGTGAGAACTATTTTAGCTTTTGGGCAAATTTGTTCTTATATTCTTCTATATTTATTTTTATAAACTTACATGGATAAATAATAACTATGAACAATAAAATCCGTGGAAATAAATTTTCAACTTGGACTACTTAAGGATTAAACATTGGAAATTGGATAAGTGCATATTATTTTTGCCAATTTTAGGTTGACTTGATTTGTCCACAAAATTCCTGACTTACTGAATCGATTAAATAGGTAAATAGCTACCAAAGTGGATTGTGTGGCTTTAAGCAATTTTCAGGCTGGAGAACATTGACTGCTCAGTCTAGAAGGGGAAGGGAATTAGCATTTATAGAATGCTTACTATGCACTGATATTTTACACATGTCATCTCTTTGGGTCATTGCAAGAATACTGGGACGTAGGAGGTCTGGCCACAGAGGCTCAGGCAGTTATCTATTCCAAATTTTTAAACTTACTGTAAATTTGGTTAAAGTCACAAGTCTAGTAAAATAATGCATCAGCTTAAATGTGACTTCTTTAGAGAAACTTCATTTCATCATCCTGGAGAAAATAGATTCCCCCCATCCTCACACACCACTAACATCGTAGTGTTAACTGTGTCACACAACCCAATTTGTGGTTATTTATTCATTTGCTTGCCTTTTGCTTGTGTTCCCAACAGGAATGTAAATTTCACAAGGTCAGGGACTACCCCAATATCAGCCTTGTTTACTGTTGTGTCTCCAGTGACCTACCTTGTGATTGGCACATAACGGGTGCTCCATAAATATTCCTTTAGTGAATGAATGAATAACAAAGTTTGTGTGACCAAATTGATGTCCACTACATAGTGTTGACTCTCATGGTTTGTAGATGGAAAAGCTGAGACACAAAGATGTTAAAGAACTTATCCAGGAGGCCTGATAGGGGTCAGACCACAAAGGCTAGTCGTGGTCCAAAGAGCTGTGATTACAGTGACTCACACTGGTCCCAAGTTGCTTGCACTGCAGTTTACTATAGAACCACCAAACAAGTAGCACAAAGGACCTGGGATCAAGGGGGTAGATGTAGTCCCCGATGATTCACCAGTTCCTTGCAGTGGTCTAAGGGTCAAGACAGACACCCAGCAGTGAGAAACCTGCCATAAAAGAGGCCTGGAGTGAGGCCTGTTGCCTTCTGGAATATTCTGCCAGGAGTAGCCACATTCTTCCTCATGGGGCTACCCATTATGGTAGGCAATTTTTGACGTCACTATAGTGTCATGCTGAGGCCTTCTGTTTCTTACTGGGTCATCAGGCTCCCTAAATGTCATAACTGGTTAGTGGCAGAACTATTTTGGTGCTCTTGGCTGAAAGCCATATTCATTTCACAATGCATACTACTGTATTTGCTATCGTCGCCCAACATATTAGGTTGTGCTGTGGTCTGGGAAATATCCATATAGGAGAAGATGAGGTTCAAGTTGTGGGGCAGTAGAAGTATGATCAAAGTCACGAAGTCATGGTCCAGAAATAGCCCATGGTGGAGGAAAATGTATGACCTTGGGCAACTGACTTAACCACTCTGTGACTCAGTTTCTTCTCATCTATAAACTGAGAATAAACAGTGTTTTATGGGCCTTTCTGGTGGTGCAGGGGTTAGAGTCTCAGCACTATCAAGCTATCAGCAGCCACTGAGGCATGAGTTCTATCCCCAGCCAGGGACCTGACCCACATGGTGCAGCAGACCTCTCCTGTCTTGCCCACTGCTCCCCTCAGCAGTGTATTTCTGATCTGCCTGTTCTGCTCCCCACTCTGTCTCTGGTGAACCCTCTCACACCCCCCCTTTGGCCTACACCCCAGTTCTTATATACATAAATAAAAATAAATCTTAAAAGGGGAGTTTTACGAAGAGTAAATGAGTTAGTATTTTCAAAGCACTTAGAACAGTGTCTGACAGTAAATGGCATATCAAAGTTGGTTAAATTAGGATAAATACAAATAAAAATAAAATAGGGTACAGAGAAAGAGAATTTTATCAAAGGTAGTTTGACCTATTTTAGTGTCTTTATTATTTTGGGTCCCTAATTGTCAACTGGGATTTTTCCTTCAATGGGAATGTAATTTCATTTTATCATTTTCCACATAGATTTCCAAAATTAACTTTACAGAAGCATACTTCATAGTTAGCTTTATTAAAACAAAGTGGTTTCCCCTGACTCTCATTCTGGAAAAATTCAGGATGTCTGGAGTACAGGGGTTAAATATCTGAGCATCTTGAAAAAGAAAAGGGAAAGGCTAGAATTATATGTTTCAATGGGTATTTTGCGATGGAAACTCATCAAACTGCATCAATATATGAGAATAATAACCTGGATTTGTATGATAGTTTCACTTTTTCTTTCAAAGTAATTTCATGTTCTCATAAGGTCTGTGTGTAGTAGGGAGAAGAGGTGTTTTCATTTGTCATAAAAAGGAATGGAACCCAGAGAGTTTAAATTTATTCAGTCAACATTTATGGAGATCTTGCAGTGGATGAAGCATTGGTCGTACAAAGATGGATAAAACATAACACTTGCCTTTAACTCAACCAATTCTTGAAATAGAGTTTGCTAAGTGTTACAAGTGTGGTACACAAGGTAGAGTGGGCATAGTGATCAACTGTGGTGTGTGATCACACACACATTCAAAGGAGAGGAAATCAAGGAAGGCTGTATGGAGGTGCTTCTCGGTTGGGTTTTAAAGAGTGCCAAATACTTGGGCCTCCTTGGTGGCGCAGCGGGTTGAGTGTCAGCACTGTGAAACTATCCACAGCCACTGCAGCACAAGTTTGATCCCTGGCCAGGGAGCTTCCCACATGGGGCAGCAGACCTCTGCTGCCTCACCCGCTGTTCCCCTCAGCAGAGTACTTCAGTCCATCTGCCTGTTCTCCCTACTCTCTCTGGTGAATCCTCTCACCCTCCCCAACACCTCTCGCCTACACCCCAGCTCTTGTATGAATAAATAAATAAATCTTTAAAAAAAATAATGGCAAATACTTACCAATGGGTTCTGCAGAGAAAACAAAGCCCTGACTTGTAGCATTTGCTAATTTCTGTAGTGTAAATAGTCCATCCACAGCCAATTTTAAGTCAATTGGATGTAGCAGAGTTGGGAAGAGCTGCACGGTATCACATCACTCCAGAGGGTTTCCACTACACAGATAGAGAGGATGTAGCATCAGAAACACAGATAAGAGCAAAATAATTAGGAAATAATAAGTTTTAAGTATTTATTATCTTTACTTTTTATGTAGTTTACTGAATTTTAATTAATTTTTAATGACAAGCTCGAAAATGCTGTTTAATAATCAGCTCTTGCAAACCTGTGATCTGATTCCAGCACACCATTGGCAAAGAATGAGTTTCCAGGTAAGTAAAGGGAGAAGGAGATTTCAAGGAGAGGGAATCACATGTGTTAAGGCAGCACGTGTATTAAACAGCGTGGTGCACTTAGGAAACTGCATGGGGCTTGGTTAGTGTTCTTATCCGCAGGTTTACTGCAGTCTGACGAATATTTTATATTTTAGCTTCAGAGCGTCTCACAAGTGGGTCCTCTTCCGCCCCCCCCCACCCCCAAAGCCTTACCTGATTTTGTATTTGTAGTTTTGTATCCTTTTTCTTAACAAGGCCTCATTGAATGGTATTGTAATCCAGCTGAGTCCCAAGTCCTGTAAAGGTCATGCCCCCTGGGGGGGTTTGCTGATGAGAATGAATAGCCCCAGGGAAAATGCTAAGTTTGCAGTTTGGGGTGGAGAGTCTGATGAGAGATAAAAGGCACTGAAGGAGAAGTGGACGAGAGTCGCTGTGAGGTAGGAGAAAGAATCCTCACGATGTAGGGATAGAGGAATCAGCGGCAGAAAATGTAGCCACCAAGATTGAGAGTTTGGAAAACAGACGCCAGAAGTTTTTGAGCCGCCAGGATACAGAGTTTCGGATTGAGTGTTTTTGGACTCTTTAATGACTTTGGGACCAAGGACTTTGGAGGCTTTGCAAGTAGCTGAGCGACGGAAACTGCTCCTAGTTTTGTCTTTACCGCAGCCACAGGAAGAAGGCAGAGGCGCCTTCCAAAATGCGTGAGTGCAGTCTGTGCGGCCCTCTGGCCGCTGTAGTTGCTGTCTGCAGTTTTGCTGGGAGCATTTCCAGTTGCGTCCTGTGTCGTCCTCGTGAGTTGGAGCCTGGCCTACACTTTGGCTGTTGCGCGTCTGCAGAAGAAAGAAGATGCCATCTTGGAAACGGGGCCTATTGTTTGGAAGAGGAGCTCCACCTCAGCAGTGGCGGGAAGACGCCACCTTTGTTACTTTTCTGGGACTTAAAGGACTGGACATTGCTTTAAGGTAAACAGCCACATATTGACTTCAGTAATTCTTTGTTTTTCCCCTTGTTTGTTAAATAAATTCCAGTGTTGTAGTTTCCTAAGCCTGAGTAGTCTTGCAAATGTGCACGCGGGTGCAGAACCAATATAGTAACCGGTAAGCAATGGGGGCACTGCCTTTTGGCAATTTTGAAACCTCTTTTGCCTGGTATCAGTATAAACTTCAAATGTGCCAAATCTTTAAAGAAAGAGCAGAACTAGGGCCTCCCTGGTGGCGCAAGGGGATAAGTCTCAGCACTATGAAGCTGTCAGCAGCCACTTCAGCAGACATTCAATCCCTGGCCAGGGAGATTCCCACATGGCGCAGCAGACCTCCCCTGTCTTGCCCTCTGCTCCCCTCAGCAGTGTACTTCAGTAGATCCGCCTGTTCTGCGCCCTACTGTCTCTGGTGAATCCTCTCACCACCCCACACTTCTGGCTTACCCCCTAGTTTTTGTATGTATAAGTAAATAAATAAATCTTAAAAAAAGGAGCAGAACTAGAGATGATGTTGTTTAGGATAATGGAGAATCCCTAATGTCACACAAAGAAGTGAACTTTATTCTATATGCACTGAAGGATTTGATTGGGTCAAATTTGTACCTTGGCAGCATCATTTCTAGCTGCATGGGAAGAATGGATGATGGGGCCAGGGTACATGTGTCAATTAGAAGTTCTTGCAGCAATCCAAACAGTTTGGACTAGACTGGTAGTGTTGGAGATGGGAAGAGTGTTGCAAAGGCATCTCAGTGAAAAGGGGAGCATCACTGCAGAGCACTGGGCAGGTACCACTTTCCCTGCCCCCTCTTACATGCAGCCACTTGGATTGCAAATCCAAGAATGCCATGAGACAGATTTCCTGAGTGGGAGTCAGCTAGGTTGGAGCAAGGTGGATATATAAAGGGAGGTGGAATGCATGTGAGAGGAATTTGGGGGAGACATGTGGAGGAGACATATGGAGGAGAGACAAGGACAGACATTTGGAGGAGCTACTTAGAAGAGACATTAGGATGAGACACATGCAGGAAGACTGTTCCTGGTCTTTGGCAGAGACAGTGGCAGTTGTTATCTTGAATTCATGTTGAATTATGTGATATACTTTGTGTTTTGAGTGCCTCATATCCCAGCTCTCTTGGACCTGCCTAACCCCTTTCTTGTGGTTCCTTGCCAGAAGGTACCTGAGAATTGTGGCAAGTTTTCAAGCCTTGGTGGCTTGACTTTGGGCCAAGCCTGTCTGTCTGAGAATTTGCCCACAAGGGGATGGGTAACTGGGGGAGTTTTATTGGGAATCTATTATTTGAAATCCTTTCCTCTCTTCCCACACCAATTCCATTAAAAATTTTCTACACTAGGAGTACGCTTCCTTTACCTTTGTCCAATTGGATGGCTGAAGACCTTTCAGAGTGCACAACTCTTTAACGATTGAGGTACTTGGGTGCCCCTCAGTCATGCAGTATAAGAGGTGGATAGACTGAAAAGATGTTGATGAAGTGAAATCATCAGGACTTGGTAATGGGTTAGATTGTTTTACATGGGGAGAGGTAGTGAGAAAGAAGAGTTGAGGAACAACTCTTGGGTTTCTAGGTAACAAGTAGCAGGATGGATGGACCTTCTGCTGATAAGGACAGACTTTCATAAGTAAGCCATATAAAAATAGAAACCCAGAGAAGGCAATCATGAATATATGAGGGCCTTGTCAGTCGGGCAGATTTGGGTTCTAATCCCAACCCTGACAATTTTATCCTAACTAGAAACTGGGCAGGTTGTTTAAACTGAGTGTCGGTTTCCTCCTCTCTAAAACTTGAAAGTTGTTATGGAAATTAATGAAATTAAGCATGTAACAAGGCTCTCAGTAAATAGAGGTGGGGAGAAAAGTGAGTTCAATTGTCTTGGATGTGAAGTGCAGATCGGCTAGCCAAGTGGAGACATCCAGGATGGAGACAGAACCCTGGAGAAATTTCCATGTAAAGGGCCTTTGAAGGAAGAAGGTTCCACAGTAAATTGTCTTCAATTCAGCCCACTTGTCCCCTCCCCCCACAATTCCCACTATTTTTTTTTCCAAATCCCTATTGTGACCGCTGAGCCTAGTGGCTGGGGCCCATGCATTCAACATCTATTGCACCATTTTGCCTGCTCTACACTTGAGTGCCTGGAAACTGCCAGAGTATGTGTCACCACCATGTGCGAATTAAAATCATCACGATCTTAGGAGTTCACAGTGCTGTTCTTTGTCCACATTCTGATTCTCTCAGTTTTCTTCCAGCACTAGATGGAGAAAGCAGATGATTTTTCCTGTCACCTCTAAGAAGGGCATCGAAGTTATCTGAGAAAGAGAGGAAACTGACAGCTCGGAAGTCTTAACTGTAGTTTATTCAGGGCATGGCTGTAAGGCTGGAAATAAGGTGAATTTGTTCTTATCTCAGTGGAGCTAGTGGAGGAGTGACAGCAGACAGGATCCAGTGGGATAATACGGTCTGCATCAGAGACTGATTTACCCCGAAGCTAATGAAGCATTAGCTTCAGCTTCGGGGCCCCTCATTTGCACAAATGAATTCCAAAGCCCTATACTTAATTTTTGTATTCATAATTGTATGTAATTTCTCTTTAAAAGGCTCTCCAAATTGTGTAATTGGGCCCCATTAAACCTGGATCCACCTTTGATCTGAGTGTTAACAGCTCGAATAGCTACTTCCCACTGCAGCCGCCAGGCTGTGTGCACCGCCAGGCTGTGTGCACCGCCAGGCTGTGTGCACCGCCAGGCTGTGTGCACCGCCAGGCTGTGTGCACTGCCAGGCTGTGTGCACCGCCAGGCTGTGTGCAACTCAAGGCTGTGTGCACCTCAAGGCTGTGTGCACCATGGGAGCTGGGAGGGGGCAGACCCACGAAGAAGGAGGATGGAAAAATCCTGAATTGACTAAGTTTGTTTGTTTATTTAAACAAAATGTTCTTTATTTTTTAATAGGTAAAGTGTGTTGATTGTAGATCATCTTTAACTGAACAGGCACCAAAGATTAAGCAAGTGAAAAACGAGTCTCCCTCACGTCATGCCACCCCTCCCAGGGAGACATTTACTTGTTACCAGTTCCTTGTATATCTATGTATTCTTCCAGAGATACTATACATACCACACACACAAAAACATGTGTGTTCTTTTGTTTTGCTTCTCCTTTTTTGCTCACATCTGTAGTATGCTATCCCCAACGTTCCTCACCTTGTTTTTCATTTTACAATGTGTACTGGAGTTTAACCATGTCAATCCAAAAAGAACTATCTCATTCTTTTTGATGCCTTTAGGCTGTTCCGTTGTGGAGATGAACCATAATTTATTTAACCAATCCCCTATGATAGACGTTTAAGTTGTTTTCAATCTTTTGCTATCATCACAGACAATATTGCCTGAATTGAAACTTGACTGTGGCTTGAGATCAAGACTGAACTCTTCCTAAAATAATAAAGTCACATCTTGTGCACAACTGATTTACAAACACTTAACAAAACTGTACTCCTTATAACACTTGTTTGAAGTGTTGTAAGAATTAAGCTAGGTTGCATTTATAAAGCTCCTAGGGCACAGGATTGTATTCGACAAATGTCAGTTCTCATCCCAAGCCCCAGGGTTCTCAGAAAGAGATGTCTCTGCTATGTCCAAGCAAACCAATACCCTTTTGCCCTCATTGACCTTGACCTATCAATTGAGTCTTCTCTCTTTCTTTCTATTAATTCTCTAGCTATAAACATGGTCTTATCTTCTCCATCCTAAATAAAACCCTCCTTATTTCTTCCCCCCCCTTGCCCACTTCCCCCATTTTATTTCTTAAGATTAGGTTTTGAGATGAGTTAACAGTGGCTTAAATGAAATCACTTTATTCCTCCTGTGAAGAGCACGAGGGGGCAATCCAAGGCTGATAAGGCAGCTGAACAGTTAGCGAGGACACAAGCTTCTTCCAGCTCCCTGCTCTGTCATGCCAGAGCATTCCCCAATGTATCCGTATCCTAAGCAGCAAAATGGAGGGAGGGGTAGGAAAGACAAAAGGCACATAACAGCTCTCTTTCAAGGAAATGTGCTACATGTTATCACACAACATTTCTGCTTTATATCCCACTGGCCGCACATAGCCGCAAGAGTGTGGCAAAGTGAAGACTTTATTCTAATCTAAATGATCATGTGCCCAGCTTCAAAATCATTATTATGCAAGGGAGTGAATGAATATTGGCTTGGGCAACTAGCAATCTCTCTAACAACTTCCCTCAGCCCTTCTTTCTCCCTTTTAATTCTTTTCCTTCATAGCCATGCTTCTCAAAAACATGGTCTACATTCATCATCTCCATTTACTCCCCTTTCCATTATTTGTTAGCCCATGGGAAGCAGGCTTACTCTTGAACTTACTTTCTCCAAGATCACCATTCATTCATAAGTCTATAACTCATTCAACAGACATTTATCAAATGCCTAGTCTGTGTCAAGCACTGGGCTAAATATTGGTGATATAGAGATAAATAAGTCACAGTTGTCCTTGCCCTGTAAGAAACTCGAGAGACAGTCAAGACTTTTGTGAGAGAAACGGAAAATAAAATGAGTGATTACAATGCAGAGTGGGAGTGACATGTCAGGGAAGGCGTGAGGCCATCTGGAAGCACAGAGGCAGGGGGGAGGTACCAGTGAAGAAAATCTGAGAAAAATGACACCTGTGCTCTCTCTAAAGACAAGCAAGTGGATGAGGATGTGAAGGGCTTTTTGGGAGAGTGAGTATCACGGGCAAGGAGACGCAGCATTGTGGGAACCGCAGGTAGGCTGGACAGCTAGAAGCAGTGTTCTGTGTGTAGTGTGGCGAAGACGTAGGCAGGGGAGAGATCATGTAGTGACACCAGGCTCAGTGAACCTTATGCACATTTATGGAGTTTCGACTTTTTTCTGGGTGTGGGCAATAATGTGGAAAGGTGGGAAACAGAGGAAGGACCTGGTTAGATTTGGGTTTGGATAGATAACTTTGGCTGCTGAGTAGAGGGTGGAGAATGGGGTGAGAGTAGAAGCTGTGAGATCAGTTGAGATTGTACAGCTGTAGTGTTGTAGCCTAGACACCCCATATTGTTTTGACAAGGTCACTTTATGGGTGGCGAGCCTTCAAGGAAGTGTTCCCATAAGTCAGGATGCGATATTTCTTCTTGCAAATAAATTAAGTATAATTTCAGGTGAGAACAATAACCAAGTTTCTCCACCATGCCTGCATGCATTAGCCTTTCTCATTAGATCCTGGCAGCGAGATGTCCTTCTGACAGTGAAGTGTCCTTGCCCGGTCAAGGGTTAATGTTTGAAACAAAGAACATTTAATCCCTTCCCCTATTTCCCTTCCTTGCCTCGAAAAATCAGCATATAGTTCCTTAGATTATTTCCTCCAGAGGTTAGCATAAAGATGTTTCTTTTATTATGGTCTTAGTTTCAGACAATAGGTATGGAGACAGCAGCTTCCACCCTAGGCCTAGGGCAAAGGTTGAAGATTATGTCCTGTACCTTGCTGGAATTTACATCAGACAAGAGACATTTTTCCAAAGTTCCTTGATTCTCCTCAAAGTACGCAATTGATTATGCATCTGAATATCTGTAATCATCCTGCCATTGTCTGTAGTTTTTTCTTTATAGTTATGCTTTAAAAACCCTGTTCTCGAATAATAAAGTGGAGCGGCCTGATCACACTCTCTGGTGTGTGCTGTCTCTCACTCCCCACCCCTTTTTCCCCCCTGCGGAACTCACCGCCACTGACGCTTTCCCCACCACCCCTGGGAACCCAACCTCTGTCAGAGCCGGCCTCCGACACTGTAGTGCAAGTGAGAGACACTGTGGCCTGGGTGAAAAGAGAATCTGTGGAGTGTGAAGGGTATTTATGAGGGAAGAGGGGTAGGATGTGGTGACTAGGTAGCTATATGAGTTATGGAAGAATCGAGAATGATTTTTGACTTGGGCAAGTGGGTTCAATACTCAGCAGGGGAAGACTGAGGAACAGTTTGAGTGGTGGGAAAATCAGAAATTCCTCTTTGGCAATGTTGAATTTGAGATCCTTATTAGCCAAATTAGAGAAGTTAAGTAGGTAGTCATTTAAATAAGTCTAGAGCTAGCAATATCTAAATATATGGCTAGAGATATAAATTTGGGCAATACTGCCATCCATCAGAAATGGAAGCCTTGGTCAGTCATGAGATCTCCTTTGAAAATTATAGAATACAATAGCAGCGGACTAGAACCAAATATTTTGTTCATGTATGTATGCCTTTATTTATTTGTTTGTTTATCTGTTTATTGCAGTTTTATGGTTTTATTAACACAATATGTGCACGCGGGCTGGCTATTGGTTCTCTTCACTGCGCAGGTTGGCATTGGGATGGGTGGCATGGTGGCCAACGGCGCTGCACTTCCCGCCATGGCTTGGCGGTTCTGGGAGGCGACGTGGTGATGGGCCCAGCACTGGAAGATGCGCTGCGGGTCAGCGGTCCTTGGAGCTCCGTGGCTTGAGTGTGCCAGGAGCGTGCGGGAGCCACTGTGCAGCGGGTGCTTTGTTTTCTCGTCGCTCCCATCGCCGGCGTTGGGCGTCAGGTCTGGCCCTTGAACCTCCTGTTGTCTGCGCCTCTGGGTTTCCTCCAGATATGCTTGATTTCGACATAGCCTCTAACTGGTGCGGCTCAACTACCTGCTCCTCTTTTTGATCATTTTGGGCTTCCTGAGGGATCTGAGGGCAGCGGTGAAGTCAGTAGGTGACAACTGCCACCTGCATAGGCAGTGCCCAGTTAGAGAGCAGGGTCACATCTTAATGCCCTCCATCACTTAGTGGTGTGATAGAAGATGGATCTGAAAGGGATCAGCCTGAGACGCAGAATGAGACTGTAGCTTCATGGGAGGTCAAGAGGAAGCAGTCAGGGAAGAGCCATTTCAAGATGCGGGAGAGACTTTTTAGTGTTGAATATGTGTAGATGAGGAGTGAAAGCATGGCCATTAGATTTGGACGTGTGCAGCATTTGTGACCCTAAAGAGAATGTTTCGAGAAACATTTCGGTGGCGCTGTGGGGACAGAAGCTTGATTAGAGTGAGCGGACACGTCCAGTGCAGAGAATACTTACAAAATTTGGCTTATGATTGGGAGCACAGTAGGTGCTACAGTAGCAGTAGGGAGGGGATGGGAGGATTCATTTGAAAGGTAGACACTGAAAATACTTTGATAGGTTCCTGAGAAAGTGAGGGGCAATACCAGTGGCTCTCAAGCGTGGTCCCAGGCCTAATAGCATCACCATCACTTAGAACTGGTAAGAAAAGAGTTGGGCCTCACTTCAAAGTTTGAATCACAAACTTTGGGGGTGGGGTAAAGACTGGTGCATTTTTTTTTAAGATTTATTTTTTTTATTTATACATACAAGCTGGGGTACAAGCCAGAGCTGTGGGGCGGCGAGAGGGTTCACCAGAGACAGAGCGGGGAGCAGAACAGGCAGATCAGAAACACACTGCTGAGGGGAGCAGTGGACGAGGCAGGAGAGGTCTGCCGCACCATGTGGGATTCTTCCCGGCCGGGCGTCGAACTCGGGACGCCGCTGCCGACAGCTCCACAGCGCAGCGCTTAACTGCTGCGCCACCGGGGAGGCCCCAAGACTGGTGCATTTTAACAAGCCTTCTAGGGGATTCTGATATGCACTCAAGTTTGAGAGTCACTGTACCATGAAGGAGATCTCCTTTTTTATAGCAGGAGAGAAAGGATCAGAAAAGTACAGACATGGTTACATGTATCAGTTTGCTATGAGGAAGTTCATTCATTCATTCAACAAATACTAAATATCTAACATGTGCTAGCACTAAGGATACAAACCAACAAATTCCTGACCTCATGCAATTTACATTCTAGAAACAAGAGACACGATATATAAATAAATCTGGAAACTATTATAATAAAGACTTTGAATCTTACACCAGTGAGCAGGGAAGCCATTACTGGAATGCAAGCTTCACAAGAGCGGAATTTTTATCTGTTTTGCTTACTGTCATGTCCCTGAGGTCTTGGATGGTGATTGAGATCCTGATTTCATTTGTTGAATGAAAAAAAAAAAAACAGGAGAGTTTTGAATTGGCACAATTTGGTTTATATTTTTTAAAGGTCACCACACTTAGAATAGATTTTTGGGGTCACCAGTCGAAGCAATGACACTGATTGGGGGCTACTGCCATATTGCAAATGAGAATTGTTCTTGACTTAGTATGAGGTGGTCGTAGCAGACATAGTAAGAGGTGGTCAGATTATGAATGTATTTTGAAAGTAGAAGCAGCAGAATTTCCTGACTTACTAGATGTAGGGTGGGAGAGGAAGAGGAGAGTCGAGGATAACTCAAAGGGTGTAGGCCTAGCCAGTTGCAGGTGGGAGTAGCCGTTGATGAGGAGAGGAAGGACTATGGGAAAGACAGCTATAGGTATGGGGAGGGAGGAGACAAAGATCAGGATCAGAGGCAGATTTACTACAAAGCTAAAATTTACTGAAGCTTGGGTCTCCCATGTACTCAGGTTCTAGCAATATGTTAGTAAGTTATTTGGGAGTTCTTTTTTTTTTCCCCAAAGAAAGAATCCCAAATCATATACATTTCAAGAGCCAAATATTTGGATCTGCCCCTGGTTAGCAGTTCCATTTTAGATATGTTATGGTTGGGGTGTCTATTAGACAACTGCTATAAAGGTAATTGTGTTACCCCCAAATCATATGTTGAAACCCAAACCCACAATGTGATAGGGAGATAGGACCTTAAGGAGGTAATTACAGTTAACTGAAGCCAAAAGGGTGGGTACTCTTAACTGATAGGGTTGCTATCCTCATAAGAAGAGAACAAGATCCCAGAGCACTCTCTTTTTCTCTTCTTCTATCTCCCTCTCTTTCTCCACACACAGAAGGGACGCCATGCAGGCACACCACATGGAGGCAGCTTTCTACAAACAGAAGAGGGGCCTTGCCAAACACCAGTCCTGACAGCATCTTGATCTTGGACTTCTAGCCTCGAGAACTGTGAGATGAGAAAATACCTGTGTATGGTTGAAGGTCACCTAGACTCTGGAGATGTCTAGTGGCAGAAGAATGTGAGTCCAGTGTTCAGGAGAGCGGCCTGGGCTAACGGTATAAATCTAGGACTCCTAAGGATAGACCCAATAAAGTCATGAAGCCAGGACAGAGCCGTGGGGCTCTCCAGCATTAAAAGTTGAGCCGATGAGGAGAAACAGGAATGGAGAGTAGAGAAGAGCAGCCACAAAGGGGAAATGGAAACCAAGACATTATATAGCATTCTAGAAAGCAAGGGATGGGCCTCCCTGGTGGCGCAGCGGTTAAGCACTGCGCTGTGGAGCTGTCGGCAGCAGCTGACGCAAGTTCGACGCCCGGCCGGGGAGATTCCCACATGGCGCAGCAGACCTCTCCTGCCTCGCCCGCTGCTCCCCTCAGCAGTGTATTTCCGTCATCTGCCTGTTCTGCTCCCCACTCTGTCTCTGGTGAACCCTCTCGCTGCCCCACGCCTCTGGCCTGTGCCCCAGCTTGTATGCATAAATAAATAAAATCTTAGAAAAAATAGAAAGCAAGGGATGACGGGGTACCAAGAAAAAGGGAATGGCTGGCAAATGCTGCTGGTTGGTATAGGAAGGTGAGGTCAGACATACTAAGAGATTTATCAACATCGGATGACTCTTGCCTCTGGGGATTTCAATTTTTTACGGGAAGCAGGAGGTAGGTACGGTCAACACTGGGGGGATGGCAAGATGGGACATTTAGGGAGCGTGAGGACAATTTGAAAAGTGAAAATGCAAGTTGGCCGGAGAGAAGGCGAGGGATCGTGGGACAGTCTGCAAGAACTATTTGGGATGTAAAAAGCCGTTGGAGTCACAGCTGCAGCAGACTGTTGAGTTAATAAAGTATTTTCTTTTCATTTATTTTCAAATAAGAACAGCAGATCCTTGTTTAGGGCCTCTAAGACAGTTTTAAGATAAGAAAGAACAGGATGCTGACATCCAGGAGAGGCCACTTGGACCATAGGGGAGTGTCACGTAGCAATGTACAGCTGTAAGAAATCACATCGCAGAGACTGCTGAACAAGCTTTGATCCCTGCACAGAGCTGCCCCTGAAGCCATTTGACACTGGGCTGCACCAGGTGACATTTGTTGTCCTGATGTTGCTTTCCATTTCCTGGCTGGCCTCAAGGAGCATGTATACATGTGTCTAGTATATTGCAAGGGGAATCAGAAATGAGATCCAGATGGCTGTTCTCTGACAGGCTCACAACTGCATTCCTTGCCTTTCTGAAGATAGTAGTAACACTGATCCTGAATACTCGATGAGCTCTGGAAGGGCAAGATGTGTCCACTTGTCAAATGTCTGGCATAGCCCTATGCGGTAGGCACTACTGTTGTCCCCATTTTACAGCGGAGTAGAAACTGAGGCTCAGAAGGTTAAATAACTTGCTTATGGGAAGCAGTAGATACAGAATTCAGACCCAGACACACTGATCCGCAAAGGATAAAGTGGAGTGAGCACTTTACATTCATGTGAGCGGCAATGAACAGATGAAACATGGATGATCCCATTTTATCCTCACTACAGACCATTGAGGTTGACAACATTATTAATCTCATTTTACTAATGAAGTCAAGTAACTTCATCCAGATCACAGAACTAAGAGGTGGTAGAGGCCACTTTTGAACTCAGCAGATGGGTCAGGAGCAGGAGGGCTAGTGCCAGACTGCCTGATATATTCCTTGTCTTGTAGATGGATGTGAAAAGAAATGGAGGCCTCTTGTAAGTGGGTGAGTTTTCTCTTAAAGGCTCTTAGCCCTTACTGTGATAAGGGCTTAATAGCTCATAATAAAGGACCAGGCAGAGAAAGACATTTGGGAATTGTCAGCACGTGGCTGGGTCAGAATGAGATCTCACTGAGGGAGGGTGTAGGTAGGCGGAAAGGCAATCCTGAGTCCTTGGAGACTTCACCTCATAAAGGGTATGCAGAGGAGGAGTCAGCAAAATAGGCCGAACGGTGTGTTTTCCTTTTACCTGAGAGTTGTGTGAAGCCCAGAAAAGATGGAGTGTCAAAAGGGAGGGGATGGTCCATAGTGTTGAACAGGGTCAAGTATATTGACACCAAGAAGTGTGCGATGACTCTAGCAATACAGTAGCGCTAGAGGGGCAGAGGTCAATTTGGCTTGGGGAGGAGTGAATGGGTGGGTGTAGGGTAAAAGAGTCACCAGGTTTTCCCGCCCTCCCCTCAATGATAGACCTCTGTGGTCCTACACGCATGCCTAATGGCGGGCACCCATGCATGAGTGAGCACACCTGAGCCAGAGGCTGGGCTTATAAGCAGCAATAGAAGCAGGAGAAGAAACAGAAGAGGCAGCAGCAGAAGAGGCAGCAGCGGCGACAGGGAGCAGAGAACAGAGAACAGAGCGAGGTGGCAGAGGACCCCCTGGGGTGCAACAGAGACCACTAGAGAGTGAAGATTCTCCCGGGGCTAGGAGGCCTTCCTGCCTGCTAGTCCCCCGGCCTCCTTGCTTGCCCTGTACCTGGTTGCCTCACAAAAGATAATTAAGAGCCTAAAAAGCCACCGCTACAGTGATGAAGAAGAGAAGACTAAGGTTGCAGACAGCTCCTGGAAGAAGCTTGACTGTGAAAGGAATGAGAGGGGTGATTGAAGAGTCAAGAGAGAATTATTTTTTTAAGATGGGAGAGAGACTTGACTATGAGAAGGAAGAAGGGGAGACTGAAAATGCAGGTAAGAGAAGGAATGGAATGAGCAGGGTCTCTGAATACGGGAGGACAGATTAGTTTGGGAAAGCTGAGTAACCCCTCATTCTCCTAAACTAGAGGCAGATTCGTATGGGTGGGTGAAGCTGGGTCCAGCGTGTAGGTCGAAGTAGCACACCTCCCCTATAACTCACATCTTCTCTTTGCTCTGTGAGATAAAGTCATTTGGTTAGGATGAGAGAAATAGAGATTGTATTGGCTGCTAGAGAAAAGTGGTGTTAAATGAGGCACCATGCAGGACACTGATGTATATACCTCAGTTATTTGTCACAGAGACCCTCAGAATTGGTATTATCACTACAGTTTGCACATGAGGAAGTGGAGATTCTCAGGGCATAGATTTAGAGTAGCTGAAGAACAAAAATGAGAGGTATCAATAGCTCTAAGGACAGGTAAAAGAACTGAAGGAAAAGCTCTGAGGGATGAGCTGAGCTATCTTAACTGTGGGCTGGCACCAGTCTACCTCGTTATGCCCCTGGCTTCAGGTGTGGTCATTGCCCGCAGGTAGAGTGGACAGACAGTAGACTGTGATGGTTAGATTGTCAGAGGCTGCCTGGTTTAGGTGCTGGGAGCAAAGCAGTTCAAGTGATCATTCAGTGGAATCCAAGCTGAGGGAAGCACCTGAGGTCGGAATAGCAGGGAGAGGCTAGGGAAATTGGGACTGCTCATGGTTCTGGATGTTTCTTGGAGGTTAAAAGAATAGCTCAGTGGGAAAGTGGGGTGAGGAAGTTGTGGTCTTGTCCAAGAGTGAGATTTTGGAGTTTAAGATTTCGAAAGAGATGTATCAAGAGGTGGCAAAGCTGAAGTTATGTCCACAGGTGTGCATGTGAGGTTGTGAATGAGGCCCCAGAAGTGAGGAAGTAAAGTTGTCCTGAGACTCCTGGAACGGTGTCCACAGAGGCATGGAGTCCCCCAGGATGACAGCGTATGTGAAGTTTGGAGCTGAGGCAAATAGCAGCCTTGTCTCTTCTCAGGTTGGAGAGAATGAGCGACCTCCATGGGGGAGGAGGACTGCTACCTGGGAAATGGCAGATTCAGTCTACCTGCTAATGTTAATGACTAGAAGAGGCACACAAAGCAGGTTTTCTTTACATTCAAGGTCACAATGGTATCTTTTAAATCGACAATATTTAAATAGCATTTTATGTTTGATAAAGAGTGTCTCCATTGGGCCTCCCTGGTGGCGCGATACCTAGCCAGGGAGCTTCCCACATGGTGCAGCAGATCTCTCCTGCCTGCCGGCTGCTCCCCTCAGCAGTGTATTTCAGTAGATCCACCTGTTCTTCTCCCCACTCTGTCTCTGGTGAATCCTCTCACACCTTGCCCCTCTGGCCTACACCCCAGCTTGCATGCTTAAATAAATCCTTAAAAAAAGTGTCTCCATTTACCTATTCGACTGCATGAATTTTAGGCACAGTCTCAACATATTTTCTCACCAAAACACATTGGAAACTGAGATTATGTTGGTTTGCAGAGTTACAAATTGATTTTGAACAATATTTAAAAGCTATTTTAACAACACTCTTGACACCTGAGACATAGAGCCTGTCGGTTCTTCATTTCTTTCCTGCCCTGACTCGCCACCAAAAAAAGAAACTAACTCCTAGCACCGGAACCTTTCAGATCCCTGGCCCTGGTGGAAACGTTTACTTTAATCAGTTGAAAACCAGAAATAAGGCTTCTAGTCTGATACTTTTTTCCTGCCACACGAGGGCAGACTTTTTAAGGAAAAAAGGGGAACAACAGTTTACCTTGTACTACATAGAACTGAAAATAATGAAAAGTTATGTGAAGGCCAGATTTTGTGTAGTTTCTAGGTCTTGACAAATCTGTTTTCTTCTAACCTGTAACCCTTTCTGTCCACTCTCCACCAACACTGGGCAACAAATTTTTACAAAAGTCATGTTACTGAAATAAAATTAGTCATTTCCTATCAATTTGTATGTGCTCAACACGAATATGACAGAAAGTCTAATTTTGGCTCTAGTTTTTTTGTAATCTGCAATAGATTGATATTTATATCACAAAATGCATGCCAATAGTAATAGGCCTATGGTTAATACCTGTGAAAAATCAAGTCAGAGACTACTTCTTAGATTTCTTCACTTGTCTCTTTTACAGCTGTTCAGGAATGGAATAGATGGAAGATGGTTTCCATTGTGCAAAAGCACAGCCTTAAGACTCAGTTTCGAAGAGTCTAGAAATAGTCTCCATTCTTGTGGGTCATGAGTGATTTCTAAAGCATTCATGAGACCCTCAATATTGAAACAGAATACCACAGTACTTTCCTTTCTAAAGAAAGCTCCAACTGCTGGTGCACTTTCAATATAAAGTAATTATGACATCATCTTCTAGAAGATTCCATTGTTGGAGTCTTGATCCTAGCAATTCTGCCTTGTTCTTGGATAAGTCCAAATCATGAACCAGGTCATTGAGTTCTTCCTGTGTTAGTCTGTGTGGGGTTGATGATGCACCACAGTGAAAATGTGGATCACTGCATGCTGATGGAACAGGAGAAGAACAGGTCAGCTCACCCTTGTCCTCATCAGATGAATCAAGAGAATATTCTGCTGGAGGTTCTGGAATAGGAAGTCCCTCACCATGTGGAACTGGTCTCGATGTAGATGGAATGTTTGGGTAGACTATTCTCGACTTCTTTTGCTTTGCTATTCCACCAGAAAGAGGAGGAACCAAGCAGAAGGAACAGTCTGATGTGGTTGCTTGGCTCTCTGCACACCATGGGGACTACAAACGGCATTGATGGTGTTTTGCCATTGAACCACTGTGAAAGCTGTGTTGTACATGGAGCACAGGATCTATGCGGTCACCAACCTTGCATCCGAAGTCAAAATGAGAAGCCTTCTTCACTTGAGACATGATCCTTTTCTTCTGGTTGGCAAATGTCACTTCCCCACAAACAGCAGAAATTGTCCACGCTATTAACGCACTTTTGAGGCATGACTGTTCTGTATTGTGCCTAAATGGATAAAACAGTAACAGTTCTATGGAGCAGTAGCTTAAACTGTGTCGCACAAAGTCTGAAATATTTTCAATGCTCAACCTTTCCAACAGGGCTTTTTAGAGTGCACTGCTGACATCAGCTTACTTTAGCAGCCGCCTGGCAGTAATATTGCTAAATTTCAATCTGGCAGCCCTAACCCTGGGACAGGAACTGTGCTGAAATTGGCAGTGTGGGTCTCCTGGCAGAGGCATGACTGAAATGGCGAGCAGTTCAACGAGCATGACATGGGGTTGTCCACCCAGGGTGGCAGCCACCTAAGCAGCCTCATCTCCCCTGCTCCATCTCGCAACACCCAGCTCAAGTGTCTCTTCCTCTGGGACACCTTCCTTGATTTCCCTAAGGACACACTTTTCATCCTTGTCTATACTAACACCTATCATGCCATGCGATTTTCATTTCTGTCTTTACCCACCAGATTGTCAGGGGTGGAGTTGAAAATGATTTTTGTCTTGCCCAACTGTTTCCCAATTGCTCAACACAGTGCCTGGCACATGATAAGCACTCAATACAGGCATGATTTTTTTAAAGGTTTATTTATGCATATAAGAATTGGGGGTGTAGGCCAGAGGTGTCAGGTGGTGAGAGTGATAGCGGGCAAATGGGGCTTCAAAATTGCCAAAGGCAGTGCCCAAATTGCTTGCCGGTCACTATCTTGGTTCTGCACCCGTGCGCACAATTGCAAGACTACTTGGGCTTAGGGAACAATAACTATGGGATTTATTTAACAAACAGGGAAAAACAAAGAATTACTAAAGTCAACATTTGGCCGTTTACCTTACTTAAAGCAATGTCCAGTCCTTTAAGTTCCAGAAAAGTAACAAATGTGGCGTCTTCCCGCCACTGCTGATGTGGAGCTCCTCTTCCAAACAATAGGCCACATTTCCAAAATGGCGTCTTCCTTATTCTGCAGACACACAACAGCCAGAGTGTAGGCCAGGTTCCAACTCACGAGGACAACACAGAACACAACTGGGGATGCTCCCCAAACTGCCATGGTGCCCCATCACAGCACCAGGCCAACAACACTGCAAACAGCAACTACAGCGGCTGGACAGCCCAACAGACTGCACTCATACATTTTAAAAACAAAACTGGGAGCAGTTTCCTTCGCTCAGCTACTTGCAAAGCCTCCAAAGTTGCTGGTCTCAAAGTAACTAAAGATTCCAAAAACACTCAATTCAAAACTCTACTTTCCAGCTGCTGTTTCTTTTTTTACATCATGGCGACTGATTCTTCTATTCCTGCATCATGGCGACTGCCTTCCCCTTCTTCAGTCCCTTTTATTTCTCATCAGACTCTCCACCCCAAACTGCAAAACCTTTTAGCATTTTCCCCTGGGGCTATTCATTCTCATCAGCAAACTCCCTCCAGGGGGCACCACCATTACTGGACTTTGGACTCAGCCTGGTAACAAGAGTATTCACCAGAGACCGTGGAGAGCAGAACAGGCAGATCTACTGAAACACACTGCTAAGGGGAGCAGTGGGCGAGGCAGGAGAGGTCTGCTGTGCCATGTGGGAATCTCCCTGGCTGGGGATCGAACTCATGCTGCAGTGGCTCTGGATAGCTTCATAGTGCTGAGACTTAACCCATTGTGCCACTGGGGAGGCCCGATACAGGCATGATTTTTAAAAATGGGTTATTATAACATGAGATCGTAGAAAAGTCACCTCATTTTTCTTTTTCATAACTTGGTTAGCATATACAAGAAAGGGGTCCCATTAGATGCTCTCCACCGCCTTTCACAGGCCTAAAAGGGTCCCCATTCTATTACTGGCAGTCAAGTTTCTTGTTAAGGCTTTTAGGTTCAGGAGACCCGACTGTGGAATGCTGGTTAAAAGGTGCTTCAAGCTTTGCATGTGATTTAAAATCAACCCGAGAAATGCTTCTTATTCATTAGCATATTTATTTGTGTTTTCTCAACAGATGTTAAGGTACAATCATGGTTTTCTGAATGGTATCTAAAAACCATAGTACTTAAATTGAATAGTTCTGAAGATGCTTTTTATAAATTGTGTATAGAATGGGTGTTACTGCTTCAGCTGATGTTCTCATGTAAGAGACCTGATTTTGCTGCTTAACCTCGTCAAACTATTCAGCTAATTTCAACTCCACCCCCCCCCCAAAAAAAATAGCTCCTTGAAAGTACTATTCTCCTTCAGTGGCATATAGATACCTCATTCAAACAAAATCTGCCTTTGGAAGAAATTTGAATATATTTTAAATTATTTTACAAGAAATTCAACTTCTTATCCTTTAGCATGCTTAATAGGTGCTTTATGAAGGCCAGAGGGATATTATAAAGTGTTAGAAAAGTGAATAAAACAGACTTTAAAAAATAATATCAATGACTTAAAAATGACTGCAGAGCTAGATTGTAAAAATCCACAGAAAAATGGAGGAAAACTCAGCACCAGACAAGACTTTCAGTTCATTTTCACACCCTATTGAAGGAGTAGCAGTTGGGGTGAGTGGGGGGCGGGGAACCCTTCATATTCTTGTGGATTCCCTCACATCTTCTAACTCCCTGGCTTGAAGTTTTATTCTCATCAACCTCCATGCTATCCCAGAACTCACTGGCAGAATCTCACCTTAGACTTGCCATTCAATGCTAATTAAGTAACAGTTAACAGTTATTGAATGCTTACTCTGCCCTGGGCATTGTTCTAAGAACTTCACTTGCATTGACTCAGTTAAGTTTAAAGGGACCTTGGAGCCAGCCTGCCTGAGTTCAAGGTTCAGCTGTATCATTTCCTACCTGCTGACCTTGGACAAGTTGTTAACTGCTCTGTGTCTCACATTTTCCATCTGTAAAAGGGGGATGATAACGCTGCTGCTGCTAAATCCTACCTCATGGGTTGGAAGAGGATTTAAATAAGGTACTATATGTAAAACATATAGAACAGTGCCTGGCATCCAGTTAATATTATGTCTGTTTATATTTTATTATTTTTAATTTATATTTATTATTTTTATTTATATAATTTATATTATATTTATATTAATTATTTTATTTATATTAAAATATATATTTATATTTATCCATATATGAAAACAGAGTAGTTTCTTAAAGTCAAGCAATCTGCCCTCCTAAACACAACACAACACTGCTTCTGTTTTTTTTGTTCTGTATTATATAATCTTTTCATTTTAAAATGATTTTAGACTTAGAGAAGAGTTACCAAGATAGTTCAAAGAGTTCTCAGCTAGCTTGTACCCAACTTCCCTTAATGTCAGCATCTTACATAACTATTTACATTTGTCACAAGCAAAAATCAATGTTGATTCTATGCTATTATGACTAAGCTGCAAACTGTTAACTATTCGCAATTCTTAAATAAACTACAGACTTTATTTGGATTTCACCAGTTTCCCCACCAATAATCCTCTTTCCATCTCCAAATCCAATCCAAGTTAGCACATTGCTTCCTAATACCATTGAGCAACTACCCTGTGCCAGGCCATATACCAGGCGTTGTGTATATGAAGATAAACTGTTCCTGAAGCTGATAGCCAAGAGAGAAAGAAGCAAGTTCTGGTCATAGTGGTGCTTAGTCAGCGTGATCACAGTTGCGCAAGGAGAGTCTGGAGGCAGGACAAACCACGAGCAATTCAGAAAGGGTCACTTAAGCTGAGCTCTAAGGGATGAATATGACTTAGCCAAACCAGGGCGTGTGTATGTTTGGAGTGTAGATGAGGGGCTGAAAACAATATTCAAGGTAGAAAATACAGCATGTGCAAAGATCCAGAAGGAAAGTGTGAGTATGGCCAGCTTTGGGAACTGCTATGTCTCCTAAGATTTCACTATAAACTCTCAGCACAACTTCTACACTGGATCTGACCTTTTCTGGGTCCTCAGCTTCTTTCTGTGCTTTGATGGTCCCTCCTCCTTTACCCATATGGTCCCACTCTTTTTTAATGACTTTCACTTCTCAACTGAACTTATGTTCTGTGACACCAGGACTAAACTCTGAAGTCCCCTGGTCAACCCCAGGCCCTGGGAAACCCCACATCTGTTACCTGCAAGTAAAGGTCAGGCACTGGTTAATTTTGCTATAATATCCTGCTAATTTTGGCCAAGATTTGTCTGTATGATATATAGCAAGAATTTTAGCTTTGGAGTCATGCAGACAGGAGTGTGACTCTTGACTCCTTCATTTACCATCTCTGTGGCCTTGGATAAGACACTCACTATTTTAAATCTGTTTCCTCTTCCATAAAATAAGAATACTGGGCCTCCCTGGTGGTGCAGGAGTTAAGTCTCAGTGCTATCAAGCTATAGCCAGCCACTGCAGCCTGAGTTCAATCCCAGGCCAGGGAGCTGACTCACATGGCGCAGCAGACCTCTTCTGTCTTGCCCACTGCTCCCCTCAGCAGTGTATCTCAGTAGATCTGCCTTTTCTGCTCCCCACTCTGTCTCTGGTGAATCCTCTCACCCCCTGCACCTCTGGCCTATACCCCAGTTCTTGTATATATAAATAAATAAAAATAAATCCTTAAAAATAAAATAAGAATACTAATGCTATTGTAGGGGCAGAGAGGAAATTTCTCCCTATCCCTCTGATTTCTGCTCAGACTGGTTGAACAATTGAATTAACATCAGATAGAAGGAGAAAATAACAAATTTAATAATGTTCATATGGATAATTTAGCCTATTCTAAAGCCAATAGGACAAAATCAAGATATATATGGAATGAGCTAGGGGATTGGGGCTTCAAGCAGAGAGGGGGGACTCACAAGATGAGGAGAGGGTGTCACTCATATGACAAAAACCAGATGCTCTGTAGTTAGACATTAACTCTGCCATATAGATAGATTTCTCTGAATGATTATTTCTCGTAATAATTCTAATTCTCTGTCATAGCCTCAAATTTCATTCTTCTAGGTAGCTATGGGAGTGATAAAGTTTCTCTTGAGCCTGCAGGGCTTTGATTGACATTAGCTTGAAATAATTCACACACCAAAGTGATATGTCTTTGGAACATGTCCAAACATCATGTCTAAACATGTTGGGGAGGCCTATCCTTCACTATCTTCCTGCAAGATTAAAAATAATATAGGCTCACAAAAATTAACTCAAAAATGGATCAAGGACCAAAATGATGAGCTAAAACAGTAAAAGTCTTAGAAGAAAACATGGGACAAAAGCTTGATGACATCGGATTTGTCAATGGTTTCTTTGATATGACACCAAAGGCACAGGTAACCAAAGGGAAAATAGACAAACTGGACTTCATGAAAATTAAAATAATTTGTATATCAAAAGATATTATCCACAGAAAAAAACAACAACCCCACAGTGTGGAGAAAATTTGAAAATCATATATATGATATCCAGAATACATACAGAATGTCTAAAACTTAACAACAGCAATAATAACAATGGCAACAAAAAAACCAACAAGCAACTTGATTTAATAACAGGAAGGAAGGGATAGGGCATTGTCACTGAAGTTGTGGTGGAGGATGAATGAAACATGTGCATATATGGAGGAGTAAAAATGTAAACCCAAAGTAATGTAGACATGTTAACAACTGATGAATTTAGATTAAATAAATGAGAAAAGGATCTGAATAGACATTTCTCCAAAGAAAAAATACAGATGGCCAATAATATTAAATGATGCTTAACATCACCAAATCATTAGAAATGTAAATCAATATTACCTGTGAAATACCACCTCACCCCCATGAGAATGACTACTAAAGAATAACAACAGAAAATAACAAGTGTTGGTGAGAATGTGGAGAAATTAAAACCCTGTGCTCTGTTCCTGGAAATGTAAAGTAGCACAACCACTGTGGAAACAGTAGAGAGAGTGCTCAAAAAATTTAAAAAAAATAGAACTACCACATGATCTAGAAATTCCACTTTTGGGTATATACCCCAAAGAATTGAAAGTAGGGTGTCTAAGAGATCTGTACACCCATGTTCATAGCTGCATTATTCACAACAGCTAAGTCACAGAAGCAACCCAAGTGTCCATCATTGAATGACTGGATGAATTAAAAGTGCTTGTAAATGGAAAAACCCAGTCCCTTCCTCCAGTCTTTCTTCTTTATACTGATACTACTACCACACTCACCACACTTCTGATACCAGATGTGTGGGGGTTTCCCCCTACCACACAATTCTCTGACACCAGTTGGGTGTCCTACAATTTAATTCAGTTCAACACTATGTGGAGGTAGTGTCAGATCTCACAGGTTAAGGGGTCAGTCTCATGAGACTCCTCCCACCCACCCCCCTTCCGAAGCCAGTTACAATTAGGAGGTTCCCAGGTTATCCATAACTTCTGTCCAACATGACTACAAGTCAGAGGTTACCAGGACTCCCTCCTTGGATGTGATAATGATTATTTTGCTAGAGCGTCTCACAGAACTTAGGGAAACACTTATGTTTACAAGTTTATGAAAGGATATGGTAAAGGACACAGATGATTAGCTAATTAAGAGACATAGGGAAAAATCTTGGAGGGTCCTGAGTTCAGGACTTTCTGTCGCCATGGAGTTGGGGTGCACCGCTCTTCCGGAATGTGCCACATCGGGAATGTGGATGTGTTCATACATCTGGAAGCTCCCAGAGCTCTGGACTATTGCGATTATTATTGAAGCTTCTTCATATAGGAAAGATCAATTATTAACTTCATTTCCAGCTCTTCTCCTCTCTCTAGGGGGGAGCTGAAAATTCCAGGCTTCTAATAATGGCTTAGTTTTTCCAGTGACCAGCCGCCATCCAGGAGCCATCCAGCGTTGCCTCATCAGAACAAAAGTCACTCCTATCACTCAGGAAATTCCAGGGGATTTAGGAACCCTGCGTCAAGAAATAAGTTCAAAGACCAAATATTAGATATTCCTAATGCTCTTATCACATAGGAATTTACAAAGGTTTCAGGAACTCTGTGCTAGGAACTGGGGACAGAGAACAATATATATATATATATTTTTTTTCTATTATCTCACAGTGGTAAATACATATAATGGAATATTATTCAGCCTTAAATAGGAAGGAAATTCTGATGTATGCTACAACATGGATGAAGTTTGAGGACACTATGCTAAGTGAAAAAAGTCACAAGAAAGATAACTACTGTTACAAATATATGAGGTACATAGTGTATTCAAAATATAAAGATAATGAACCAGCTTCTCTTTTTTCGAGATTTATTTATTTATGCATACAAGCTGGGGTACAGGCCAGAGGTGTGGGGTGGTGGGAGGAGTCACCAGAGACAGAGTGGGGAGCAGAACAGGCAGATTGACTGAACTGGTAAGCAATTTGGACACTGCCTTTGGCCAATGTTAAAGCCCCTTTTTTGCCCAATATTACTTTCACCCCCAGCAACTCTGGCCTACACTCAGCTCTTGTATACATAAATAAATAAATCTTTTTTAAAAAGAATGTAGAAAGCAGAGTGGGAGGCAACCTCTGTGAAGATATCTCTTAGGACTCCCTAAACTTGCTGTCACCTTTCAGCACACCATTTGGGAATTGCTTGTCTTACTTGATTTTTGTATCCTCTGTGCTTTGCACAGTTTTACACATACTAGGTGTTAGATAAATATTCATTGAATGAATCGATGGGTGGACAATGTCACTCTCTTGTACTGATTATGTGCTATACCTTCTTTTTAGGTAGTAGAAAGATTAAGAATTTGTGAAACTTTGATTTCTACCCCTGGGGGCAAAGTATTATACAAAATTTTGTTGATAGTTACTTTTCTTAAAAAGTTCGACAAGTTTCATCTAGAAGAGCACCATTGTATTTTCCTTTGTTGCCCTTTTCCTGAACCATCATGGTCTTAATAAAGTTGTTTGAATCTAAACACCAAATTCCCTGCTCTGTGACTTCATGAGGGGGAGCAGCCTTGCCCTTAGGGGGGACTTGGGGATTAATGGTTGCTAGTAATGCGTTACTCACCACAGCTTCTTAGAAATCTCTTTTGAAGAAAATTGTTACTTTCTGAGATATCTCTGCTCTATTTCTTGAATTCCATGGGTCACCCCTCTTGTAGATTTTCCTTCCTCACTATATGAAAAACAATGTCATTGAGACAACTGGGAACAAAGTCCCTCCTGATTTACAGTTGAGATGTGAGCACAGCCAAACAGCCCTTCACTTAGCTCTATAACAGGCACTTGCGTCTTAATTATTATCTATTCTACTTTGTCACTGACACAAAAGGCACCAATGCCACCAAACAAGAAAACTTTCCTGTATTATATTGGATTTAATAATATTGTGTTCCTTATCCATTTGATTCTGTGAATACCACTGATGTCCATGGAATTATTTTAGAAATACTTCCTGTTTTCTTAATTCCTAGAGATGAAAATTACTTATGGGACTTATGATATTATTTTTGCAAAATTTTTATGAACTGGACTCAATTTCAACTAACTAATCTTTCTGTAGCTCTGAGGCTATGGTTTATGGAATTATGTTGGAAATGGTAGGTGATGAAGTCCCTCTCTCATTATTTTTTTAATGTAGCAGTTAGATGATAGTGAATTAAGATTTCCTGGAGAGCCAATTTTAAACCAGCTACTGACAGTGAAATATGAACAAAGACTGGATGGCATATTGAAATTATACCTAGTACATAAACTTATATCAAACACTTCTAATCTAGCAAACAATGCAATGAGTGACAGCAAATGCAATAAAACAGAAACCAAGATCAATTATCTTAGAAAGATTGCAGTCAGCAGATAAAAATGGGACTGTGGAGGTCTTCTGAATTAACTAGCACTGAGAACATGAATCTGTCTTTCATCTTTTATTATTTCATCCTTTTCCTTTGAAGTAAACTCAGAAATAATCTTTTCTCCAACTTCTCAAAATGAAATATTCACTATATCACTCTTACTCCTTATTAAAAACTGGTATTAGTGTGCCTCGATAGGGAAGACATCAAAGAAACAATGGCTCATACTTGTATAAACATAAGGAATCCTGCAGTATATTGCTTATTTTTCTGTGGAATAAATACAAAAATGAAGATACCTCATGCATTAACTGAATTTTACTTGGATTTTCTGAAAAATATTTCCTTTTCCTTTTTGGCTCACTCCTTATTGAATGGATGAATTTTGTAGTGATTTGTATCATTTTCAGCTCAGTCTTACCTTTCATCCATGAGAATAGTCATCAAGTAGAATACTGCACAATGATTCTGGAGTTTAACAGTTTTATTCCACTGCTAAGTAGTAGCTAACTTTTCTGTATATAATTGTAAAAATACATCTAGATGTCATCTATTCGTACCACATTTTAAAATGTCTGAACATACTTTGTTACATGTAGCAGATGCCCTTGATTGCCTACAATGACTCACTTTTTTTTTTTAAGATTTATTTTATTTATACATACAAGCTGGGGTACAGGCCAGAGGCGTGGGGCGGCGAGAGGGTTCACCAGAGACAGAGCGGGGAGCAGAACAGGCAGATCAGAAATACACTGCTGAGGGGAGCAGCGGGCGAGGCAGGAGAGGTCTGCCTTGCCATGTGGGATTCTTCCCGGCTGGGCGTCGAACTCGCGTCACCGCAGACGACAGCTCCACAGCGCAGGGCTTAACCGCTGCGCCACCGGGGAGGCCCAGTGACTCACTTTTCCCAAGATAACAGAAGTGTAATTTGTACCAGTGAGAGCCTGGGTCTCTTCTGAGTCCCAGCCCTTTCCCAGGCTAAGTCAGTCATCGTAATTTAAAAAATAAAATAAAAACACCAATTTTTAAAAAGCAGCTTTGGGTACACAACAAAATTGAGAAGGTACAAAGAGCTCACATGTACTCCCCACATCCACACAAGCACAGCCTCCCCTTTATCAACATCCCCCACCATTTAGTACAACTGGTGAACCCGTTGTCACATCATTGTCTCCCAAAGTCCGTAGTTTACATTGGGATTCACTTTCGGTGTGGTATTTTCTCGGGTTTGAACAAATATCTATTGACCTGTATCCATCATGATGAGATCATGCAGAGGATTTTCGTTGCCCTCAAATCCTCTGTGTTCTGCCTATTCATCCCTTCTTGTCCCTCGCCCCTTGGCAACTACTGGTCTTTGTACTGTCTCCATAGTTTTGTTTTCCAGAATATCATATAGTTGGAATCACACAATTTGTAGCCAGTATTTCAGACTGGCTTCTCTCATTTAGCAATGTGCATTTATTTTATTTTATTTTTTTTAAGATTTATTTATTTATTTTATGCATACAAGCTGGGGTACAGGCCAGAGGTGTAGGGCGGCGAGAGGGTTCACCAGAGACAGAGTGGGGAGCAGCACAGGCAGACTGACAGAAACACACTGCCAAGGGAGCAGCGGGCAAGGCAGGAGAGGTCTGCCGAGCCATGTGGGAATCTCCCTGGCCAGGCATCGAACTCGTGTTGCTGCTGCCGACAGCTTCACAGCGCAGCGCTTAACGGTTGTGCCACCAGGGAGGCCCAATGTGCATTTATTTTTATTTTATTTTATTTTTATTTATGCACACAAGAACAGGAGTCTAGGCCAGATGTGCAGGGAGTGAGAGAATTCACCAGAGACAAAGTGGGAAGCAGAACAGGTGAATCTACTGAAATACAGTGCTGAGGGGAGATAGCAGGAGAGACAGGAGAGGTCTGCTGCGCCATGTGGGTTAGCTCCCTGGCCAGGGATCCGACTCAGACCATAGCAGTGATAGTACTGAGACTTAACTCCTAGGCCACCAAGGAGGCCTAGCAATGTGCATTTAAGTTTCCTCCATGTTTTTACATGGTTTGATTACTTACTTCCTTTTAGGACTGAGTATTCCATTGCCTGGATGTACCACAGTTTGTCCATTCAGCTACTAAAGGACAGACCAGTTGCTTCCATGTTTTAGCAATTATGGATACAACTGCTACAAACATCATATGCAGGTTTTTATGGAGAAATAAGTTTTTATCTCCTTTGGGTAAATATCAAGGAATGCAATTGCTGGACCTCACAGCAAGAGGGTGTTTAGTTTTGGGGCGAACTGCCAGGCTGTCTAACCAAGTGGTTGTATCCTCTCACATTCCCACCAGCCATGAATGAGCATTGCTATCGCTCCATATCCTGCCCAGCATTTGGAGTTGTCGTGTTCAGATTTTGGTCATTCTAACAGGTCTGTAGTTTTCATTTACATTTCCTTCATCATATAATGTGGAGTATCTTTTCATATGTTCATCTGCCATCTTTGGCAAGATGTAGGTTTAGGTGTTTGGCCCATTTTTTAAATGGGCTTGCTGGTTTTCTCATTAAACTTTGAGAGCTCTTTGTGTGTTTGGGATAATAGTTCTTTATCAGATGTGTCTTTTAAAAATATTTTCTCCCAGTCTTCAGTCATAGTAATTTCATTGCTTTTGTTAATGACTGGCCTAGGCGAGGATATGTGGTAAAGAAACATGTAAATCTTGGTCAAGACACATGTGGAGAAGCATGTCAGAGACCTTTTGGGAAGACTTTTCTCAGTCTTAAAAAGTTGCAATAGAAAAATTGTCCTCTCTTCTGGCTTTTGGAAGTTATTGTTTGAGGACATGATACCTGGAGCTGCTGTAACCATTCTGCAGCTCTTAGGAGTGTTGCAGATGAATAGACGCTCAGAGTAGAAAATTGGAAAGAACATGAATCCTTGATAATACCAATGGGCCAGTGAATTACTGAAACTGCCTTATTCCAGCTTTCCTAGTCATGTGATTTAATACACCGGCAGTGGTTGAAGCCAGTTTGGGTTGAGCTTTCTTCCTTGCATCCGGGAACCCTGACTGACATACTACATAAAGCAGGTGATTCCTATATAACACGAGGTGACGTCATTCTCTCGGTTTCCAAACACTACACACGACATTCATAAATTCAGCCCCACTGGGACTGAATATCAATATGAAATAATTGATAGTAATATCAATATGAAGAATTAAAACAGAATCATAGAGTATGCATTTTCTATTGTCATTGTTTTATTAATAGTGTTGTTATAAAAGCAGTATTTGATGTCATAGAAAGTTAAGTCTATCTTTTTATTTTTCAGACGAAACAATTGGGAAAATGTGCTCATTAACTCTGTGATGACACAAAGATAGTCAAGGTTCAGAGATAATTCAACAAAGTTATAATGATGAACTGAAAACCACAAGGTGAACAATAACAGAGAAACTTCCACATTTAGGTTACAGAGATGAGGGCTAAAGCTGTTTAGAATGAGAGTTAGCTAAAGTATCTGGCAATTTCAGTTAACTGCTAATTCCATACATGCCAGGATCAGGACAGGGTTAAAACATTACTAGCAGTATAAATATACAAATCCTTCCGTCAACAAGAATTTATTTAACATGTATTCAGCAAATGCATATTGGCAACTGATTAAGGGAAGGAACTATGAACATCAACTGATCTCAGCTTGAACTATGTGATCTTAGGCAAGTTGCTTAACTTCTCTGCACCTAGGTTTTCTTATTTGCAAAGGAAGACAAATAATGCATGGTGATTGAGAAAACCAAAGTAAGATACCGTATGCAAACAGCCTGGGAAAGTATGTAGTAGCAATGATAATTTTTAGTGGCTATCCTTACATTCGACCAATTATGGCAATTGTCTCAGAGTCATCTGCTTTGTCTCATTTACACCCGGATAACTTTATTTCTGTACCTTATTTCGTAGCATACCGATAGGCCAGGAAACAATCAGGCAAGTGTGAAAAGAAACATGCTCTGGAAACAATATCATGGAGGGAATAATTTCAGGAGTTAAACATTTGACCTGAGGAGAGAATACTTCATATTTTTAAAAGGGAGCCACATGGGTCAGGCAGTAAATATATTTTGTGTTGCTTCAAAGGTAACCCTGGACACAATAAGGAGAAGCAGAATTCAGCTCAATATACTATGGTTTCCACGCAACAATTGCATGACCTAATTGGAAAAGAAGTGACCTCCCTTCCTATATTGTGAGCACTTGGGCAGAGACCAGATGAGCATCTGTCAGTGATGATCCAGACCATTTGGTGAGTCCTGCCATTCAGTTGTATATTTCACTCCTGTCCCTTTTAGCAATAAGATTCCAGTGAATTTTCATCCATGTATCCTTAGAAGGTTTTTAAACCTACAAGGAATATTAACACACCCACAGGGAAGTTCTGTCATCTATTTTACAGAACCAAAAATTTCAAAGCTGAAATGTCCAGTAGAGACTAAAAACAAACATGTTTCAATGACCAGCTCATGAATTTATTGGTAAGGAAATTAAAAACAAGTTGCTTTATTATTTTTCTAGTTTATTAGTTTTCCTTTTATTGTGAAAATAATATAGATTAAGAAAAAACTGTTGCACATATTTTTTGCATAACTTTTCATATAAATTAGTATTTTATATATAAACAAATATACACATAGATATATATTTATGGGTGCCTTTATTTATTAATTTATTTCTTTTGCTATTTTTAGTACATAAGGGTTTTAATAGTTTGCAAGGACTGCCATAATAAAATTCTACAAACTGGGTGGCTTGAACAACAGTAGTCTATTGACTCGGTGTTAGAGACTTGAAAGTCCAAAATAAAGTTGTCAGCAAGGCTGGTTCCTTTTGGGGACTGTGAAGTACATCTATTCTTTGCTTTTCTACTAGTTTCCAGTGGTTTACTGGCGATTTTGTGTATTTCTTGGCTTCTGGATCATCACCCGATTTCTGCTTTTATCTTTACATGGCCTTCACCCCGTGTGCGTGTCTGTCTTCAAATTTCCTTTTTCTGTAAGGACACCAGACACACTGGATTAGGGGCCCATCATACTCCAGCATGACTTCATTCTTACTTAATGAATCACATCTGCAATGATCAGATTTCCATATAAGGTCACATTCTGAGGTACTGGGGTGAGGACTTCAACATATGAATTTTGGGGGTATATGATTCAACCTGTAACAAGGGTCAAAACAATTTCCAGAGCCACCTACAGAAGAGCAGCTGTTCTCCTGTATTCTCAACTACATTAGGTTTTATTTAACAAAATAATTTTTTCTGCTCATTTGGTGAAGAATTGCCCCATAGTGTTGTTTGTTTTTTAAAAATGTTATTTTTATTTATGTCTTTTACATTACTGTATATTCCCCGTAGGTTTCCCATCACCAATTCACCCGTGACCCGTCACCACAGTCCCTTGTACTCCCCTCTCCCCCGTTCTGAGTCCCAAACCTCCCCTCTTTCTCGCTGATTGTTGCTCTTGTATTTGGTTCCCCTATAGTCCTGTTATAAGTGAGACCATTTGGTGTTTTTCTTTTTCTTTTTGGCTTATTTCGTTGAGCATGATCCCTTCTAGTTCCATCCATGTTGCTGTGAATTGCATGTGTTTATCTTTTTTGAATGCTGAATAGTATTCCATTGTGTATATGTACCACATCTTCTTGATCCAGTCATCTATTTTTGGGCATCTGGGTTGTTTCCATACCTTCGTTATTGTAAATAGTGCTGCAGTAAACATATGGGTGCATGTATCCTTTTGGATTAGTGTTTTTGTGTCCTTTGGGTAGATTCCCAAAAGTGGTATTGCTGGGTCGTATGGAAACTCCACTTTTATCAGTTTGACGAAACGCCATATAGCTTTCATAATGGTTGGACCAGTTTGCATTCCCACCAGCAGTGTAGAAGAGTTCCTTTTTCTCCACATCCTCACCAGCATTTGTTGTTGCCTGTTTTTTTAATGTGCGCTATTCTCACTGGCATGAGGTGGAATCTCATTGTGGTTTTGATTTGCATTTCCCTGATTATAAGTGATGTTGAACATTTTTTCATATAGCTGTTGGCCATTTGTTTTTCTTCTTTAGAGCAGTGTCTTTTTAGCTCTTCTGCCCATTTTTTGACAGGATTGTTGAGTTGGGTGAGCTCCTTGTAGATTTTAGTTATCAGTCCTTTATCGGTTGTATTGTGTGCAAAGATTTTCTCCCAGTTAGTAGGGTGTCTGTTTGTTTTGATTATTGTCTCTTTTGCTGTACAGAAGCTTTTTAGTTTGATGTAGTCCCATCTGTTTCTCTTTTCCTTGACTTCCTTTGCTTTTTGGGATGTGTCTTTAAAGATTTTGCTGAGATGTTTGTCGTGTAGAGTTTTGCCTATATTTTCTTCTATAACTTTTATGGTTTCAAGTCTTACATCTAGGTCTTTTATCAATTTTGAGTTGGTTTTTGTGCATGGTGTGAGGTAGTAGTCTAGCTTCATTTTTTTGCATGTAGCAGTCCAGTTTTCCCAGCACCATTTATTGAACAATGGAACTTTGTTCCATTGCATATTCTTTGCTCCTTTGTCAAAGATTAGTTGTCCATAGATAGATGGATTTATTTCTGGGTTTTCTATTCGATTCCATTGGTCTGTGCATCTGTTTTTGTTCCAGTACTATGTTGTTTTAATTATTATGGCTTTGTAGTATAGTTGAAATCTGGGCATGTAATCCCTCCATTTTCTTTCTTTTTAGTCAGGAGAGCTTTGGCTATTCAAGGTTTTTTGTGGTTCCATATGAATTTCATCAATATTTGTTCTATTTCTTTGAAGAATGTCATTGAGTTTTTTATCGGAATAGCATTGAATCTGTAAATTGCTTTTGGTAGTATGGCCATTTTGATAATGCCATAGTATTGTTTAAATCTGTATTCCTTTACTAGTGAGTGTGACCAGCTTGCTGTTAGCTACTAGTTGACTTTCTTTTGTGAAATGCTTCCTCATGTCTACTGTTTTTATTTTTTTTAATTATTTATTTATTTATGCATACAAGAGCTGGGGTGTAGGCCAGAGGTGGGGGGTGAGAGGATTCACCAGAGACAGAGTGGGGAGCAGAACAGGCAGATCTACTGAAATACTGCTAGGGGAGCAGCAGGCAAGACAGGAGAGGTCTGCTGCGCCATGTGGGAAGCTCCCTGGCCGGGGATCTAACTCATGCTGTAGTGGCTGCCAATAGCTTCACAGTGCTGAGACTTAACCCGTTGCTCCACCAGGGAGGCCCCCTACCATTTTTGAAATATATTTTAAAAGTCTTAGTGAGATAAGGATTAAAAAGTATCTTTCAAAATAAACTTGTGTATATCAAGAACTATGGTTGCACAAATGCAAATACATTTGGGGGTTAAAATTCAAATATGGAATCCCATTTTCTCCTTTGTAAAAAAAAAAATTCACATCAGTCCCAAGTTATGTTACCAGTTGTCATTGGCACATCATCTGAAGTACATAGAACCAGAAGAAATATGTGATGGTGTCTCTAATGCTACTGGTGTATATTTGCATATTATACACCAAAGGTTTTTTTTCTGCTTCTTCAGCTTCCCCTTATTTCACTGTGAATATTGTAACCACAATGTCACTTGTAGATCTGTCTTTCCAACTAAACTGTGAAGACTAGCCTGAGACTGAAACTTAAAAGCTTCATTTCTCAATAAATAAATAAATAGCATGGTATACAAAAAATTACTTTTCAAAATGTGTGCTTTTCTGAAATTTCCAAGCTGTAGTGGACTGATACTTTGATAAAATACAATAAAACGAAGTATTAGAAGAGGATTTTTTTTAATTACTAAGGGATAGAAAATAAAAATTCCCCCCAATTTAAAACTTCTATTGAAATTTCTATAAAAATTTTAAATGCCTAATCTTAATTCTTGTACTTATCTAGACATGAACTGGTAACAGTCCACCAGCTACACTTCAAGTAACATTGATATGACACTCTTCTCAAGGAGCTAAATATCTTATTAGGGTGAACATTATGAACATACATATCATACAAAATTGCATTGTATTCTTTGCTACTCCAGACAGCACCAGAGACATGCTTGCTTTGAGATAATCAAGAAAAATCTCTATCTCTATTTCTATATTTGTATATATGTCCCTGAAATTAATGGGATACAAAATAAGAGAATCCCTGGCTGCAAGAAGGTTGAAATCTCATTTACATACCAAATTTTATGTTGGAGATGTGTGTATACATATATATACACACATATACACATATATACATATACATATATATGTATACACACATACACATATACACACATACACATATATACACATACATATATACACACACATACATATATACATACACATACACACACACACATATATATGCAGTGCCTGGCACAGAGCTCTTAATTTCCTAAGCAGTAAGAGCAACAGGAGCATATTTTGCTGTAATAGTTCTTTGACCCCAGTTCCCGACACAGAGCTCTTAAATCCCTTGGAATTTCCTGGGCGATAACAGTGTCTTTGTTCCAAGGAGGTGACTTCTGATGGCTCCTGGGTGCGGGTGGTCCCCAGAAAGACCGAGCCATGATTAGAAATTGGGACTTTTGAGTACCATTCCACATTCTCCAAAGAGGGGAGAGGGGTTAGAAATGGTGTTAATGATCCATTATGCCTAAGTGATGAAGCCTCAGTAAAAATCCCAACTGTGGGGTTCAGAAAGATTCCAGGTGTGTAAATACATACATGTACTGGGAGACTGACACACCCCAACTCCACAGGGACAGAAGCTCTTGCTCAGACCCCTCCTAAGCCCTCACCCTCTCTGTCTGGCTGTTCACGTGTATCCTTTGCCTTCTGTTATGGTAGGGTAGCAATTTTCCTTACCAGAATGGAAACTGTTTCTGGATTTATTCTCCCTGACCTGCTACTACCATCTCTCTGCAATGAGTCAAGAGCCTTTTGGAAAGCATTGTACTTGAGACATGAAAATTGTCCCTCTCTAGGCCCACTGAGAATCTTTGACATTTTCATCTTTCAAAGACTTTGGTGGTCTGGCAAAGCTTATGGGCTCCCTTTCAGAGTAGTATTTTTAAATGCAACATATAAAATATATAAGATTATTAAGGAAACCAGTATTATATAATATTTTATTATTCTATCTTCAGGCCGCTTAGGGTTCTGTAAACCCCAAATTAAGAGGGTCACTTTGCTACCAATCCTCCATTTCTGCTTCTTTCAAATTCATAACCAGCTGATCAGCCCATTAGCATCTACCAATGAACTGGTTTAAGATGTGACGTTGGCCAACGCCAGTCGGTTATCTGCTTTTGTTAGTAAAGTTGTTTTTGGAACACAGCCACACCCACATATTTAGAGCCTGTGGATGGTTGTTCTTTCATGGCCAGGGTAGAGATGAGCATTTGCAACAGAGATTATATATGGCCTGAAAAATCAAAAATATTTGGGGCCTCCCTCGTGGCGCAAGGGGTTAAGTCTCAGCACTGTGAAGCTATCTCCAGCCACTGCAGCTGGTGAATCCTCTCACCACCACCCACACCTCTGGCCTGCACTCCAGCTCTTGTACACATGAATAAATATTTTTTAAAAATTAAAAATATTTCCAGGTTGGCCCTTTAGAGAAAAAGTTTGTGGGCCCCTGGTACAGATCCTTGACTTAAAAGGTCAAACGGGCGAAGTAGACTAGAAGTTGTATTCCTTGAAGTTCTGCCCATTGGGAGGATTTATGTCTCCACTCTCCTTTAGGGCTACCCCTCAGGGTTATATGGTAGGGCTGTAAGTGGAAAACAGTTCAATTTTGACCTTTATAGCCATGTTACACAGAGCCTGTTGTAAATAAGCCTTGAACTCCCCCACGAGGTCGTAAGAGTGAGTCTTTAGAAGACTATGTGGCAGGAGTAGGAGTGCTGGGACTTTTACCTTCAAGACCTACTCAGCTCACATTCCAAAATACAGCTTCCATTGAAGTGGAAATGCTTCCAGGCACACCCAAGTGTATGGTTAGGCTTAAAGTTATCCATTTTGTTGGGTTATATGGTGTAGGGTAAGTGAAGATTGCTCAGGCTTTTGCACCGTTGGCCTCTGAGGCTATCACCTGTGGCCCTGAATGCAGAGGCCCCTGGGAGCGTGGGCGCAGGGTACGCATGCCTGATGGTGGACACCTGGACTATGGTGTGGGCATGTGCAAGTGGGCACACCTGAGCCTGGAGGCTAATCATGTCAGGGCAGCATCACAGAGGCCGGGATGCAGCAGAGGACCGTGCGGCAGAGTGCAGTGGAGAGCTGTGGAGAACAGCTACGAGAGGAAAGAGCGTGTAGAGATTTGCAGGGGGGCCCAAGTTGCTGTCTCCCAGCTGGCTTGTTTCCCCTGCACACACTAATATAACCTGCGGGGATGATGCCAAGGGCTTCAAGGTTCTCTTTTAAACTGCCTGATCCAATGTTGAACCTACCCAGCCTGGGATGGTTGTACAACACACTCACTTGAAGTTCTACCTTCCAAATTTAATCTTAACCAGAAACGAAGCTAGACAGGAACTGAGTTTGAAGGAGAAAAGTTACTTCCTGAAGGGAACATGAGTTTGTTCTGGCGCTCCAGGAGTTTCTTGGTGTTAGGCTCCTGGATGGGCTCCCCACAAACTGTCATAAAATCCCAATTTGAAACAAGTGTTTTTGGTTCCATTGGGTTTATTGGGTGATACGCTCCAGGTGGCAGAACCACCCCCATTATTGCCTGGGCCAGATGGACCAGCAGCTGTTGCCTTGGGTCCTCTCAAAGAGGGAAGATTATAGCTTGTGGGCCACTAAATGGAAAGAAGCCACTGGTCATGTCATATGTGTTGTCTCCAATATCTAGTGACGCCCATTAAATGGTAGGGAGCCCACGATACAACCTTTTATCCACTTTGGAAGGGATATCCAGGATGTCACAGATCCCAGGATATACGTCTCTCCGCGCCCCCACTCAAAACTTCACTGAGGTATCAGTTGGGCCCTGTATTTTCTAGAGAATTATTGCATAGTTTCTAGAGAATTGTCGCCTGTTTTCTAGTACCTGGTGTACCTACTACCTTTGCCCTCCAGGTTCAGGTAACATGATGTGATCAGTGGTAGTCTAGTGCCTTAGTGTCCTGTGGGGTGATGAGATAATCAGGACTCCCTGAAAAGTGAGTGGCACATGCCTGAAGAAATGCCACCTGCTGTGACAGGACAGGAGAGCTTGCTGTTTCTGGTGTTCTCTGCTGCTAATTCTGTCTATATTATAATTTTTGCTATTTTGTACGCCATGAATTTTTTGCACCAATTTTAGTTTTATAAAATACTGTATTAACTGTTATTTGCCCTGAATACTGAATTTTCCGGCACTCCTTCAAGTGCTGTGCCTGAGGTGAGTGCTTCGCTCCCCTCACCCTAGTTCCAGTCCTGATTTAAATAGAGAAAACACTTTTATTACATCAGTATCTACTTGCCAAGTGTTCAGAAGATCATATCTGGAACAATAGCCACAATTAGTGTTGACATATAATAAATGGTAATTTAAGGTCACTTTGAGACCTACCTGCCTTTTAAAGTAGCCAAATAAGAATTAAATCATCACGCTTACATCTTTCAAGTTAGTGTTGGTGACATTTATCTCTTCAGGGAGGCAGTATTGCTTCCTTGTTAAGGAGGTGGAGCTCCAGGAGTTTCTACTTAGCCCTTTGTTTCATAAAAGTCCAAATCTCTGTAGTTCAAGGAACCCAGGTAGGAATTTTGTCACTTGCTGAGGATGTGCATTTCATTTATACTGTCAGGAACTGAAGAAGTTTCCATTGGATTGAGTTTGTTGGTTTTATTGGGTCTATGACGAGCCTGATCAAGGTCAAAACTGCATTCATATCTTGTCAATCCCAATCCTGGTCTTTGATTGGCCGTACTGTTCTGGCTGTTGAGAAAGCGGTGTTAAATCTGAACTAGGATCTATTCCTTTCCCTAGGGAAAATGGCTGCAGGTTCCCTGGGGGAAGAAGGAAAGAAAATATATACATACCTGTGGTGTTCTTCCTTATGACTACCTGGCCTCCTCTTCATTTATGGAACCCTAAATCTATAAAGCACTCTGATCTGGGATGAAAGGTCACCTGGCCTTTCAGAGGATACAGGCAAGGAGTGAGCCGGTGAGTCACACATGATAAATTGATACTAACATACTTCTCTTGCTAGGTCCTTGGGTTCACTCCTCTACATCATGCTGGGGAATTTCCAGGGTCTTAGCAGCTAGTCTACATTTGTATTAGTCAGATCAATAAGCTAATAGAAATACATCCTGATGCTCCAGTTGGCAAATATAAGCACAAACTCCATTCTTTTTTTTGAAAAGATTTATTTATTTATGAATATAAGAACTGGGGTGTAGGCCAGAAGTGTGGGGGGGTGAGAGGATTCACCAGACACAGAGTGGGGAGCAGAACAGGCGGATCTACTGAAATATACTGCTGAGGGGAGCAGCGGGAGAGACAGGAGAGGTCTGCTGCACTATGTGGGAAGCTCCCTGGCTGGGGGATCGAACTCATGCTGCAGTGGTTGCTGATAGCTTCACAGGGCTGTGTCTTTAACCTCTGCACCACCAGAGAGGCCCACAAACTCCATTCTTCATAGAGAACCTTGAATGCCCAAGTTTCTAGAACATATAGATTAACAAATTCTCATAAGCTAGATTCCTGTCTTCAAATAAAAACTGGAGCTCCTTTGGTAGAAATGTAAAATGATACAAATGCTATGGAAAACATTATGGCATCAGTTAAAATTTTTTTAATTAAAAAAATTAAAAATAGAATTATCATGTGATCCAGCAATCCCATGTTTGGGTATTGATCCAGAATTGAAATTAGGATCTCAAAGAGATATTAACACTCCTGTATTATAGCAGCATTATTCACAATAATCAAGAGGCAGAACCAGAGCAATATCCACCAATGAATGAATGAATGGACAACCAAAATGTGGTCTATGCAATGGATTATTGTTCAGATTTAAAAAGGAAGTAATCCTGTCACATGCTGCAACCTGGATGACTTCGAGGTCATTATGCTAAGTGAGATAAGGCAGTCACAAAAGGACAAATGCTATATGATTCGGGCCTCCCTGGTGGCACAGGGGTTAAAGTCAGCACTATCAAGCTAATGCCATCCACTGCGCCATTATTTCCATCCCCACCAGGGAGTTTCCCACCTGGCGCAGCAGACCTCTCCTGTCTCTCCCGCTGCTCCCCTCAGCAGTGGATTTCAGTCGATCTGCCTGTTGTGCTCCCCACTCTGTCTCTGGTGAATCCTCTCACCCCCTGCATCTCTGGCCTACACCCCAGTTCCTGTATGCATAAATAAAAATAAATCTTCTTTAAAAATTCTGTACGATTCTACCTATAGGATGTATCTAAAGTAACCGATTCATAGAAATAGAAAGATAGCCAGAGTGGTTTCCAGAGCCCAAGGGAGAGGGAGATAGGGAGTTGTTTCATGGGTGTGGACTTTCAGTTTTTCAAGGTGGAAAGTTCTGGAGCTTGACTACACAACAAATACTGAACAGCACACTTAGCGAGGGTTCTGGTGGTAGATTTTATGTGTTTTTAATCACAATTAAAACATTTTTTTCAAAGAGAGAAAAGATGAAGGTACTACTTTACACCCCAGGCAACAGACTCAAGGGCTTTGTGAGCCACTGAAGAGCTACCGTAGGTTCATACTGGAATATGTTTCAGGAAGGCTTAGGTACTATAATAAGTGATAGCGTTGAAATAAATTTTTCAAAGAGTTTGGGATGTTTCAGTAACACCCCCAGATCTTTAAAAGGATCATTTAATAGAGGATCACGATCTGTCAAACAATCCACCTTTTGGTATATGGAAAAAAGCTTTCACCCTGAACGGACCACAGTCCTGACAGAATGAGACTATGATTATGTTCCCATAAAATTACAAGTCTACAGTGTGGTCTTCTCTGTTTTGACCCCCTTCCTTTCCCTTTTCTTGCTGGGTGATAGGTCACAGGTGATGGGGTGGTTGGAGAACTACACCTGAGGGGAGAAGCCAATTACTGTACAAAAAATGAGCAACTCTATAAGAAAAGAATTTAAAAAATATAAAAATACAATACACATGTCTTAATTTAGAATACTTTATTACCAAAAGGTGGTAACCCAAAAAAGTCTAGTGTGTCTATTTAATTATTAAGTTGCTTAAATGGTATTTTTTTAATGTGAGTGTGTTGAAACAAAGTGACAATGCAGAGTTTTGTAAAACAACTGAGCCCAAATAGTGCTGCAAGGGCTGTTAATCATTATTTTATAATTCTTTATTTTCATGGCAAATGTTGACATTTTGCCATTGTTCCAGAATCAAATGTCAAGTTATTCCTGCTCACAATTTTCCATTTCCATTTTCAAAGAATTCCATCTGCAGCTGTATTTATAAGTGAACTCTCTGCTTGCAAAAGCCCAGCATTTCTAAGCAGGTTTGTAAATAGGTTTGAAGGAGGACATGCAAGCTCTAGAGACCTGCCTGGGTTAATTAATTCTCTTTTCAGGCATTAGAACCTACACAAGTAGGCCAGCTGGAGGTGAATGTTTCCTTTGAAAGTGATAATTATACGCCTCACCAATTGTTTGCCTTTCCGCATCTCCCCTAGTCAGACTCCCCAGAATTCATACACAAAAACTAAGTATCGGGAGAGGTTTTTTTCCCCCTTCTGGGAGATTGAACACATAGATGAGCTGAGATAATAATTGTGGATAATACAGATAGTTTGAAGGTCTGGATGATGCATACAAATAATTACAGAGAGGGGACTGTGGGCTTCTGCTAAATATAACATATAGAAGCTGCTATGGCATTGTGAATGTGTGATCGTGCTTCAATTCACATTTTCATTCTTTTGTTACTTCTAAGATGCTTTTCTCTCAGTTTCACACTATCCACTTTCTTTCCAGCAGAGTGCTGTGGCAAATAGCTCTCTGCAGCAGCCAGTTTGTGTAGAAGCAAGGGGGCCAGCCCCTTTCCATGCCAGGGGAGAGCAAGTTGCCTCAGCACCAGCAGGGGGCAGTAAGGAAGAGCCCAGCCTCAGCTGGGAGCTCACACCACTGGCCTTTACTTCTCCAAAGCCAACCCCACCTGGGAACTGGCTTCCCAGAGTGGTTTGGCAAACAACTCGAGGTTTTCATTTTTCCTTCCTGTTTAGGATTCAATTATGTCTGAATAGAACAGAGAAACTGGCTAGGCATGGTCCTTGAAGTGATGTGCGCCTAGGGAGAAAGTTTAGGGTTCCAGGCTACTTACCAGTATGGTTATGTGGCCTTAGATGCCAGTGTGAGTCACAGTCCCACTGGTCTTTTCTTTACATCTGTTTACAAAAGCGGCCCGCAAAGCCTACAAATTTCATGCGCCATACCTCACAGGCCAAATCTTGTTTGTTCCACAGTGTAGGGATGGTAGAACTTTAAAAAGCTAAGGAAAGGATTACAGTTCCTAGATGTCTTGAAAATTGTAGGTAAGGAAAAGTTTCCATCAATCACAGCATTTTAGATCTAGATGGGACCTTAAAGATTATCTAGCCTATATATTTTTATTTTTTTATTATTTTTAAGATTTTATTTATTTATGCATACAAGCTGGGGTGTAGGCCAGGGTGTGGGGTGGTGAGAGGGTTCACCAGAGACAGAGTGGGGAGCAGAATAGGCAGATGAATGGAAATACACTGCTGAGGGGAGCAGCGGGCGAGGCAGGAGAAGTCTGCTGCACCGTGTGGGTCAGCTTCCTGTTGAGGGACTGAACTCATGCTGCAGTGGCTGCCAGACTTTAGCCTTTGTGCCACCAGGGAGGCCCCAAATGGGGTAGTTATTTAAGGGGAATGGATGATGATAGCCCCTTCCTTTTTTGGGTATCGGAAGGTGGAGACCCAGACACCTCTGGTTATCAGTCCACAGTACTTGAGAAACATTGGTGCAAAAAGGAGCCCTCCTGCTCATTCTTCATTGATCACTAGCCCATTCTTCAATGATCACTGTTGCTGTAGACACAGATTGCATCCTTCAGATCTTGCGTGGTAGCAGTTACCTGTCTGAAGGCAGCGGCCTGACAATTGAAGAATAGATAAACACTAATTCGAAGGGCTCTATGCACTCCTGTGTTCATTGCAACCCTATTTACAACAGCCAAGTTATGGAAACAACCTAAATGCCCAGGATGGAGGAGTGGGTTAGAAAAATGTGGGATATATACACCAAGGAATGCAACTCAACTATCAAAAAAATAAAAAGAATTCTTGCCATTTGTAAAAACATAGATGGGGCTGGAAGGGATGATGCTGAGTGAAGTAACTCAAAGGAGAAAGACAAATACTAGACAATTTCACTCCTATATGGAATGCAAGAAACCAAAGAAAGGAACAGACAAAACCAAACCAAAACCAACCGTAGAATCTGACTGCAGAATTGAGGCTACCAGAGGGGGAGAGTGGAGGTGAGAGACAGAGGGGGGAGGGGGCCCAATGAGCCACGGTGGAGGACTATGGGTGCCTTGGTGGTGGGGGTGGTGTGGTGACAGACATCTAAGGTGTGAGCCTATATCGCTAGCATGTCAGTGTTAAGCCAATGAGACCTTGATAAAATAAATCATTAAATAAATTAATTCTGGAGAAAGTGCTGAAAGAAAAAGTTGGCCAACCAAGAATTCGAAATACATCAAAACCATATTTTGAAGCAGCAACATTTTCTCAAATGAACAACAAAAAAAGAATTCTTCAGCAGTCAACCTATGCTCTATGAGATGAGGGGTTCCTTCAGACTGGGAGGGAAGGACCCTAGGTAGTAGCTTGAATCCACATGAAGAAATAAAGAACACCCATAAAGTCAGCTACACAGATAAACCAACATATGTATATTTTGGTTTGTAACTATCTCCTCCCCCCTGATTTAAAAGACAATTGCTTAAAGCAATAATTACAAATCTGTGTTCAGGGGCATACAGTGTATAAACGTGTAAAGCATATATGGAGAGGGAATGGAGTTTTATGAGGGCAAAGTTTTTGTATACTGTTAAATTGATATTAATGCAAAGCAGATGGTTACAAATGGAGATGCTAATTGCAATCGCCAGAGCAACCACTAAGAAAATAACTCAATGTTATCAGGCCAAGTAGGCATTGCTAGCTTGCCTCTTTCTGTTCGCTTTCAGCCTGTAGCAGGACTTTGCTCAGCTTCTCGTGTTTTTCCTCCAGAGCTGCTCAGTTAGAACCTGCCCGGAGCTGCTGTTTGAGTGAGGAACACATTGTTTATTCTGCTGTGAGCAGATCCACAGTACTGGAATTTGTTATGTCCAGTCCTGTGTTAGTCCCAGCTGTTTTCATTGGAAGTGAGTTAACATGAAAGGATTCTCTTGTAGAATTTTCCTTGTGGGATGAGGTAGTTTCTGCTGGAAGCATGGCCTGCCCAGGCTCTCTCTGCCTCAGTTAGGCTGGCCTCACACAGGACGCTTGCCAGCTATGTGTCTGTAGTCTATGTAGACTGTTTCTAGCACAGCTATGAGTGAGAGCATCCACTGAAGCCTGGAGACTAAAGAGGGACATTCAGAGACAGTGGCAGTATAAGGTGCCCACTGAGTCAGAGTTGAGCTTTTTTTCTTTTTTCTTTTTTTTTAATATTTATTTATACATACAAGCTGGGGTATAGGCCAGAGGCGTGGGGCGGTGAGAGGGTTCACCAGAGATAGAGCGGGAAGCAGAATAGGCAGATCAGAAATACACTGCTGAGGGGAGCAGCGGGCGAGGCAGGAGAGGTCTGCCGCACCATGTGGGAATCGCCCTGGCTGGGCGTCGAACTCGCATCATGCGCTGCCGACAGCTCCACAGCGCAGCGCTCAACCGCTGCGCCACCAGGGAGGCCCCAGAGTTGAGCTTAATAGAGCAAAGGAGTTGACAAAAGGATAGAAATCTGGACATTCCACACTAGTTTCTCCTTCACAGGGCTTAAGTGCTCTGTGCCCAAAACCTTTGTTGATCTCTCCCATTTTATGTTTCCTTTTTTTCCTCTACTTACCTCTGTCCCCTCCCCCAAATGCTGGGTTAGCGGTTTTGGTGTTTTTGTTCCCTGTAAAATAAATGCACTTTCTTCCCCAAGCCTACAGTACTCATGTGCTACATTTTGAAGAGAAAGGCAAACCTTTTGTGGTGTGCCTTTTCTGCCTCCCTCCCTCTCTTCAGACTGTCTCAGTTACTGGGTTGTTGTCTCAGTTGTCTCAGTTACTGGGACAACAGGCTGTGGCTCATACAGACTAGGAGGCTCTGAGGAGAGCCCTGAGGAGTGCACTGGGGTCAGCTAGGTCAGAGACAGCCAGGAAGCAGGCAAGGCTGAGGAATCCTTGATGGAAAGACCCCTGTTTTTCTTTCCTTTTTATTCCAGTTATATTTATTGAGGTAATGTTGGTTTATGACTCTGTATTTATTTTAAGGGTTACAGGTGCAAACCTCTTCAAATGTTATGTTTTCACACCAGGCCCACCATCAAAGCCCCAGTGTTCCTCCACCATACTCCATTCAGATAGGGTGCAAAGGCTGGATGAGGAGACAAAGTGTGACCACAATAGGCAATGGGTGGTAATAGGCGTTGGGGAAAGGAGTGATCCATCTCTGTCAAAAGAAGTAGAAGACAGTCCCTCCCTGGTGGTGCAGGGGTTAAAGTGTCAGTGCTATGAAGCTATCTGCAGCCACTGCAGCACGAGTTCAATACCCGACCAGGGAGACTCCCACATGGCACAGCAGACCTCTCCTGTCTCTCCTGCTGCTCCTGTCAGCAGTGTATTTCAGTCAGTCTGCCTGTTCTGCTCCCCACTCTGTCTCTGGTGAATCCTCTCACCTTCTCCCCCCACACCTCTGACCTACACCCCAGCTCTTGTATGCATAAATAAATAAATCTTTTAAAAAAGTAGGAGACACCATCAGACAAGGATGGGGGGGCTGTTATGGTGAGGAGTCTAGCTAATGTGAGAAATCAAGGGTGGCTGACAGCAGGAAACTTAATAGGTGTCAAAGTGTGGCAGTGAATAAGATTCTGGTCCTCAGAGGGGGAGCAGGCAAGGCTGGTGTGATGGGATCAGAGTGCGAGGTAGGACACCAGACTGAGGCCTGGACTCAGGGAGGAGACACAGATCCAGTGAGCAGAACTGGAGCTCCTGGAGCACCTGGAGCGCCTGGACCTAAGGACGAGGTGGGTATGGAGTGGTAGGGAGCCGGGTCTGGCAGTTGTTCATTCATCTTGAGCTGCCTGGGCGCCAGGTGCGGACCCTGGACGAGTTGCTGGGAATATAATGACAACTATAATGGGGGCGTCCCAGCCTTGCAAAGTTGGAGACTAAAAGTGGCCTCAGATCTAGAACTAGCTATGTGACCTTGGGCAAGTCATTGAACCACCTTGTGACTCAATTTTCTCAACCGAAATATTTTGAAGCTATGGCAGCTCCTGAATTTCCAGTCTGGTTGGAAGGAGCAGAGATGTGGTAGGCTAAGGAACTGGTTTGCTTGTTTGTTTCAGAATAGGGGGACATTTAGTGAAGATAAAGGTCTAAGTAAAGATGCTACAAGAGCAATGTGGGAAAAGCTAGGAAGATCAGTGTGAATAGGAAAAATTATATCCTTCTTAGAAGGTAGAAGCGAGAGTTAAGTGAACACACAGGTAGACCTGTATGTGGATAGTGTCCATGAAGCCTCAGCTTTCTCCACAAGCCAGAGAACCTCAAAGAGAACTGGAACATTTTTGAAGGGACTCCTTTTTCATTCACTTGCCTGGGCCTAGCTATTCATTTGGAGTTCATTCTCCATTATATAGCAGTCTTCAATTTGCTCCAATGGAGAATTCGGACCACATCAAGTTACATTCTTTGACTGCTTGGAATAATTAGAAACAACCCCTTGTGCCACCAAGACTGAGTGGCTGTGGTTCTCCAGTATCACGGTTCTGCGAGGCTTCCTCTGAGAGGGGCTGGGCCACTCCACTCCTCGGTGACATCCACAGAGACACCCGTGAAGGTCACTGGTTCCCAGAACTTGTTCATTTCCTCCTCTCAGGAAGAAGAGTCTCCCACTGGAAACCAAGACCTTTAAGGAACTTGTTTTGAAGATGCTTTCACACAGCTAACAGAGTTGGTTTTTTCCTCTCACATTTTATTATGAAAACTTTCAAACTTGTAGAAAAGTTGAAAAAAGTATATGGCAAACACCAAACACTCACCATCTAGATTCCATAGTGGCTAACATTTTGCTCTACTTGTTTTATCACTTATCTATCCATCCTTCCATCTGTCAATCAAAGTAAATTTCAGCCATTGGTACACTTCCGTCCTAAATGTGCTTCAGCACACATGTCATTAGCTAGAATTCAGTATTTCTTTATGGTACATTTTCTTTTTGAGGACAAATTCACAGGTCTCAGGTGTGCAGTTAGATGACTTGTAATAAATGCATACATTCATGGAACTCAAATTCCTACGAAAATAAAGAACATTTCCTTCACCCCAGCAAGTTCCCCAATGATTTCATCGAGTCAATTCCTGCCCCATTGGCTGGATTAGTTTCCTAGTGCTGTTATAACAGATTACTATAAACTGGATGGCTTCAGACAACAGAAACTTGTTCTTTCATATTTCTTAAAGTTAGACATCAAAATCAAGATGTCAGCAGGGCCAGGCTCTCTCTGAAGTGTCTATGGAAGAATTTGTTTCATTCTTTTAGCTTCTGGTGTCATTGGCGATCCTTGGCATTCCTTGGCTTACAGACACATCACTCCAATCTCTGTCTCTGTCCTCACATGGCCTTCTCTTCTCCACCTGTCTTAGTTTCTCCAACTCCAAGGATGCCAGTCACAATGGAATAGGGCCCACCCTAACGACATTATTTAAACTTGATTATATCTGCAAAGACCCTCTCTCCAAATAATGCCACATTCACAGATCCCGAGGGTTAGGATTTCAACATGTCTTTTTTGGGGGGGGACATAATTCAACCCACAAACACCCCCAGAATCAACTGCTATTTTGATCTTTTTCCACCATTGATTTTTTTCTGTTCTAGAACTTCATATAGATGGAATCATACAGTAGATATTGTTTTATGTCTAGTTTCTCTCCTCAGCATGTTTTTGTAATTCACCCATATCATTGCACGCTTCCGGCCTTATTTCCTTTTTTTTTTTAGATTTATTTACTTAAGCATACAAGATCTGGGGTGTAGGCCAGAGGTGTAGAGGTGAGAGGATTCACCAGTGACAGAGTGGGGAGCAGAACAGGCAGAATTACTGAAATACACTGCTGAGGGGAGCAGCAGGTGAGAAAGGGAGCGGTCTGCTACACCATGTGGGAAGCTTCCTGGCTGGGGATCAAACTCGTGCTCCAGTGGCTGCGGATAGCTTCATAGTGCTAAGACTTAATCCCTTGTGCCACCAGGGAGGCCCTCTTATTCCCTTTTTATTGCTGAGTAATATTGTATTATATGCACTTACCATGGTTGGTTTATCCATTCTGTTGATGGACACTTGCAATGTTCCTAGTTTTGGGGGTTTTTTGGTTCTAAAAGCAAAACTTCTATGAACATTGATGTAAGTGTGTTTGTAGATATATATTTTCAGTTCTGTTGGGTTAAAAACCTAGGAGTGGAATTTCTGGATAATCAAAAGAATGAAGCGGGGTTGGGAGTGGAGGGGGAAGCAGCGGGGAGAGAGGAAGGAAGAGAATTCCATTTAAAAAACTGGGCCACAAGGATACGGCTTGTAGCAAGTTGATGTTGAGTCTTAAAATGTTGGGGTAGAACTTAAGATTGCTGACAAAGCTGTGTTTGGGGCTCAAATTGAATTGCAGATGCGATAGCTTAGCTGTAGGTAGAGATTGGAATTAGACCCTTGTAAATGACCTTTGAGCCAGGACCAGGAATTAGGACTCATTTGTCTTGAGCTGTGCTTATACCATTACCCTTCCTCATTTTTTTTTAAAGATTTATTTATTTATACATACTAGCTGGGGTACAGGCCAGAGGCGTGGGGCGGCGAGAGGGTTCACCAGAGACAGAGTGGGGAGCAGAACAGGCAGATCAGAAATACATTGCTGAGGGGAGCAGCGGGCGAGGCAGGAGAGGTCTGCCGCACCATGTGGGATTCTCCCTGGCCGGGCGTCAAATTCACATCGCGCTGCCGACAGCTCCACAGCGCAGTGCTCAACCACTGCGCCACCAGGGAGGCCCTACCCCTCCTCATTTTTATGAATTCTGCCTGTAGTGACTCTACAGGAACCATGTGTTTTAGGTTTGTCATTTTAAACAGCAACTGCTGTTTCTGTGCCATACACACACACACACACACACACACACACGTACATATGTAGATATATACACACATACATATATGTCATTTATATATATTAACCAAAGTTCCTAGAGGCTTCAAATAAATGATATCCTGATTTCTGAATTTCATATTCATCACCCTATCATGGCCATATTCCTACAGAAGAAAGACGCAGATGAAATTAAGATGAATTGGAGAACCCAGTTCTCTAGGAACCACTTCCTGGTACTATCTGCCACACTGGAGTTAGGTGATCCCTACAAACTTCAGGTCGGTGGCCTATGGCACTGGCGGGGATCCCGGAGTCTGAGTACAAGCAGCCCAGGCCAGCTGCAGACCGTGTTTAGTGCTCAGTGCATCGCTATGACATGTTCTGTGCCTCTGGGTGGCATTCCTCTGACTCTACTGGATTTACTCCAAGTGGGTATGGCTTTTGCTCTTAATGAGTTCCAGGGAAGAAGATGCCACAGCCTCCCTTGACAGCTTATATTACAGTGTTTTATAATATGGTCAAGAATTGCCTTTCTATTTCTACTTCAACTCATTTCCTCTTTTTCTGAATTAGTGAAAATACAGGTGAAGCTGCCACTGCCTTCTCCCAAGGTAACCCTTATGTCCTGGGGTACTATGAAGATAATTTAATGCACTAGCCATCAAACTTCTTTCTAAGGAGAGCAGGACATGTATCTTAGTATGGCTCCAATCCAAAGCACCGCTGCCGGGGAGCGAAACAACTCCCTTGAGGGCTGAAGTGGTTCTTTTGCTTACTTGTCCCCCATCGACTATAACTACACAGACGTGTTTCTTTCCTTAGTTCACAGGCAATGAACACTTTTGCACAAATGTGGAGGGGGCAGACAGTTTACTTTCTGTATGATTCAGTTTACTTTCTGTACTTTCTGTATGTATGGGCAAAGTGCATTATTCTGACACTAACCTGTATGGTGCTGTTTAATAGGACTCAAATCTGATCCTTGATTCTGGAACCCTGCCTGCTGTTTACAGTAGTTACCTCAATATTTGTGGCTTATACTGGCAATGCCCTTTCCTTTACCTTCTTGTATGTGTGAAAGGATCTTTTAGATCATTAGGGAGCAAGGACCTTGAACAGCCTCCAGGGATGGACAATGACAAGAAATGATAGATGGTTGGCGATGGGGACAGAACTTACTTGGTTCAGAGTACAGTGAGGAGTTTTCAGTTTGGAAAGTCAGAGGAGCATTAACGGTAGCATAGCAGCATTGGCCCTGGCATTGGACAGACCTGGGTTTCAATATCAGCTCTATTACTTCCTTGTCTATATGACTGTGAGGACAAGTGGGTTAACTTTTCTCCATGCTTCCTTTTTCCTCATTGTAAGATGGTGTGAATATAATATCACCTGTCTGAATGGAAAAATAAACATGGTACATCCATACAATGGAATACTATTCAGCAATATAAAAAGAATGGGCTAAACTTGTAAATTTTGTTATATATTCCTACAATTTAAAAATTAATATTGTAATGCACCAAAACCACTCAATTGTACATTTTAAATGGATGAATTGTGTGATATGTGAATTATATCTCAATGGAGTTGTTAAAAAAAAAAGGACTGTTGATACATTCAAGCTCTTGGATGAATCCCAAAATAATTATGTTGAGTGAAAGAAGCGAGACAAAACAGAGTATTTACCATATGATTCTATTTATATAAAATTCTAAAAAATGCATACTAATCTATAATGACAGAAAGCAGATCAGTGGCTGCTTGGCAAGGAGGATGGGAAGGGTCAGGAAGGAGGGATTACGAGGCAGAACAGGGAAACTCATGGAGATGATGGATATGTTAATTATCTTGATTGTGGCAATGGTTTCACGGGTATACACGTATGTCAAAGCTCATCAGATTTACACATTAAATATGTTCAGTTTTTTATATGTCAATTGTACCTTTAAAGAGCTGTTTTCTTTTAAAGAACCTTTTGCAGATGGTTGGTAAGAGGCTGAAATGAGACAATGAATGAAAATACACTGGCACATGTTAAGTTCTTAATAAATTGTAACTTTAAAAAAATTAGAGCACTTGAAAAGATGCTTAACATTATTAGCTGTCAGGGACATGCAAATCAAAAGCACAACGAGATACCACTTCACATACACTGGGACAGTTATAATTTAAAAAAGACAGATAAGGGCCTTCCTGGTGGCGCAGCGGTTAAGTGCTGCGCTATAGAGCTGTCCATGGGTGCGGCGTGAGTTCGATGCCCGGCCTGGGAGATTCCCACATGGCGTGGCAGACCTCTCCTGCCTTGCCCACTGCTCCCCTCAGCAGTGTATTTCCGTCCATCTGCCTGTTCTGCTCCCCACTCTGTCCCTGGTGAACCCTCACGCCACCCCACGCCTCTGACCTGTACCCCAGCTTGTATGCATAAATAAATAAATATTTTTTAAAAAAGACTGATAATAAGAAATGTTAGCCAGGATATGGAGAAATTGGATTCCTTGTGTATTGCTGGAATGGAAAATGGTACAGGTACTCTGTAAAATGGTTTAGCAGTTCTTCGAAAAGTTACATAGGGTTAACAACATATGACCCCCTTCTAGTTGTATACCCTGGAGAATTGAAAACATATGCCCAATCAAAGACTTATACACAAATGTTCACAGTAGAATGATGTGTAATAGCCAAAAAAATGGAAACAACTCAAATACCTATCAACCAATGAATGGATAAGCAAAATGCTGTATGTTCAAACAGCAGAGTATAAACAGCCATGAAAACGAAGGAAGGACTAATATACATGCAACAACATTGATGAATCTTGAAAGCATTAGGCAATGTGAAACAAGACAGTCACAAAAGAGCATATAACCAGAACAGGCAAATCCACAGAGACAGAAAGTAGATTGGTAGTTGCCTGAAGCAGGAGGGGCTAGGGTGAAAAGAAGAGTGGTAGTGGGTACTGGATTTCTTTTCAGTATGATGAGAATGTTCTAAAATTAGAGAGTGGAAGCACAACTTTGTGGATATATTAAAAACCTTTATAAAAGGATGCTTTTTGTGGTAGGTAAATTATGTCTCGATAAAGTGGATATTTAAAAAAATCAGTCAGCCAGCAAGTGTTTATTAAATATCTTCTCTGTGTTCAATATGGGGCAGGCGTCCCTAACACCAGAATCTAGTAGGTAGCCATGTGTGACTAGAGGACATTTCTATGCAGAGGAATATTAAAAAATTTTTTTGTTGAACCTATTGGAAGTATGAGTGAAAGAAGTGGGGACTGGAACATATTTGTTATAAAGTTTCTTACACAAGACATGTTTTTTTGTAGCCTGAAGCCCTGCTACTCAAATTGTGGGCCAGCAGTATGAGCACCACCTGGGAACTTGTTAGACATGCAGAATCTTGGGTCCCGCAGAGACTTACTGAAGCAGAATCTGCATTTAAACAAGACCCGCAGGTGTTTGGCATGCACATTACAGCCTGAGAGATGCCGGCCTGAAGGTTAGCTGGACGACTTCATGACACTTTAATTTGCCTTGTAATCAGTCTGCAATTGAGATGGTGGCAGCATGTTTAATATTGTATTATGTTGAATATTCTCTCTATAGATTCATCACAGATGTAATCTTAATCTTTTTTAAAAAGATTTATTTATTTATGCATACAAGAACTGGGGTGTAGGCTAGATGTGGGGAGTGGTGAGAGGATTCACCAGAGACAGAGTGGGGAGCAGAACAGGCAGATCGACTGAAGTACACTGCTGAGGGGAGCAGTGGTCGAGACAAGAGAGGTCTGCTGTGCCATGTGGGAAGCTCCCTGGCTAGGTATCGAATTTGTGCTGCAGTGGCTGGCGATATCTTGATAGCACTGGGACTTTAACCTCTGTGCCACCAGGGAGGACCAAGTAATCATAATCTTAAAACAGTGAAGGGGAGTTCATTTTAGGTTAATTTCTTGCCATACTTTCAATCTATTACTGTCCACAGCTCTTTAAAATCCTATAATACATTTCTTTTCAATGGTATTATTTTGGTGATAATTTGTCACTACAATGATGAATATTTGCACATTTCAAAAGGAAACGTCCACTTAGTTTACTTTTAAGAAATTCTGGGAATTTTAAATGAAATGTATGACTACAAAGGTAATTAGTACATTTTAAGTTCAGTAGTGAGGAAAACTATTGGGTGTTTAGTGTATTGTTTATTTCTGTGTCAAGTAGCTAAGTTATACTAGTGAATAGCAGTTCACTTCCCAAAGATTGTTGTATCCTTGTTAAATTGGTAAATTGCATTTTCAATTTTATGGCTCTGCTCTTTCACTTATGTGGAAATTCAGATAAAATGACAGACTGGTTTCATAAAGTGAAACTGTTAGCTACATTAATTTGAGCAATGTTTGATAACTATATTGCATGTATTTTGGAGGGAAGCATATAATACACTTTGAAAGCATTTTGAGGTATTAATCAACCAAATGCACATTTTGTAAAATAATTCTCTTCTTGCCTGCCTATACAATATTGTGCCTTTTGAGTATCCACTGGATGATTAAGCAGTTTTTTTTAAGGTTTATTTATTTAAGCTGGAGTACAGGCCATGGGGCGATGAGAAGGTTCACCGGAGACAGAGTGGGGAGCAGAACAGGCAGATCAGAAATACACTGCTGAGGGGAGCAGCGGGCAAGGCAGGAGAGGTCTGCCGCGCCATGTGGAAATCTTCCCAGCTGGGCATTGAACTCGTGTCACCACTGCCTACAGCTCCATAGCGCAGCACTTAACCGCTGCGCCACCAGGGAGGCCCCTAAGCAGTTTTTTTTGATCGTCTTATATTGTTGGGGATTTTATTTTGCAATTCAACTGCAGGATCTCTCACCTGTGAGCATCTGCCATCAATAGTCAGGCTGGAGGGACCTCCCTGGTGGCACAGCGGTTAAGCGCTGCTCTGTGGAGCTGTCGGCAGTGACCCGAGTTCGACACCCAGCCAGGGAGATTCCCACATGGGTGGCAGACCTCTCCTGCCTCGCCCACTACTCCCCTCAGCAGTGTTTCTGTTGATCTACCTGATCTGCTCCCCACTCTGTCTCTGGTGGACCCTCTTGCCGCCCCACACCTCTGGCCTGTATGCATAAATAATAAATAAATCTTTAAAAAAATAGTCAGGCTGGAACCTGTGTTCATTGTCTTCTGAAGTCCTTGTGGCCTAAGTAGAATGTAGTTTATTGTGGATTTTTTTTAGGTATCTTTCATTTATGTGGTTTGATAGCATATAGGAGCCCCCTCCATTTCCTTTTCTTGCCTTCGCTCTTTTCTGACCCTTTACTTTTCAGAGGAAAAAAGGACAACTTGGGCCTCCCTGGTGGCGCAGCGGTTAAGCTCTGCACTGTGGAGCTGTCGGCAGTGGCGACGCAAGTTCGACGCCCCAGCTGGGGAGATTCCCACATGGAGCGGCAGACCTCTCCTGCCTTGCCAGCTGCTCCCCTCAGCAGTGAATTTCTGATCTGCGTGTTCTGCTCCCCACTCTGTCTCTGGTGAACCCTCTCGCCACCCCACGCCTCTGGCCTGTACCCCAGCTTGCATGCAAAAATAAATAAATCTTTAAAAAAAAAAGAAAAAAGGACAACTTAACTCTTCTAATAATTACTCTGTTGGGCCTCCCTGGTGGCGCAACAGGTTAAGTCGCAGCACTAGCCACTGCAGCACGAGTTCAATTCATGGCCAGGGAGCTTCCCACATGGCGCGGCAGACCTCTCCTGCCTCGCCTGCTGCTCCCCTCAGCAGTGTATTTCAGTCAATCTGCCTGTTCTGCTCCCCACTCTGTCTCTGGTGAATCCTCTCTCACACACACACCCCCACACAACTCTGGCCTACACCCCAGCTTGCACACATAAATAAATAAATCTTTAAAAAAAGAAAGAATTACTCTGTTGAGGAAATCCGTGGAGATCATTAGAGGAAGTGCCCAGGTGTAGAAGAGAATGGTCATCTCAGCAGAAATGGATGAGTTGTCCACTGCTATTTCATTGTTTAGAAACTTCTCTGAACACTAACTGCATCGTCGGGGGCACAGTTGTTAGTCTGCTCTTCAAAGCTCTGCATCAGTCTGTCCCCTTCTTCACTCACTTGTGAAGAAGTTTCCAGAGCATCATAACCATTTTGCCTTGCTTATTCTCAGCTCTAAAAGAGATCTTCAGTAAATTAGAACCAAAATTCCAAATGAAAAGAAAGCATCAAATTATTGCTTGATTGGCAGTTTTTATCTTTTCTTAGTGTTGCATCAAATCACAATGTGTCTTATTATAGTCACTGCTGGCTTAGATTCACTGAAATTTAGTACTTGCTACTCTTATGCTCACCTCACTGTATGTTTATAGGCTGACACCCTTGCCTGGCATCTTCTTCCCTGTTCTATGCATACTAAAGTATTTCCTGTCTTTCAAGCCCCAGAAGCTCCGTCACCTCCTCTATTATGAAACCTCTACTAATATCACCGACTAGAAATAATCTTCTGCCTTTGAATTCTCATATCATTTAATCTCATTTATGGTATGAAATGCTACTTATTATTTTCATCTTTTTATGATGGTCATTTATATACATGCCTTATCCCTTTTCTAGTCTGTAGTTTTAATTCATATCTCTATATCTCACAATGTCTTCAATTTAGTAATTAAATATTTGAATTAAATTAATTTGAATTAAATTAATATTTGAATAATAACAACATTTGGATAACAAAAAAATATTTGAATAGTAGACACATGCGGTACTCATCTCTTCCATCTCCAAGATGAAGTATATAGCCTTGATGCTTTGGCAGCCATTTTGCGACTAGGGTCATCCGCCTGAGAATGAAGCCAACACAAAGAGGCAAGCAGAGGGAAATGAATTTCAGAGAATCAGAACTAAAACCATGTTTAGAGTGTGCCTCGAATCCGCCTTACCCCTGAACTCTTAGTTATATGATTCAATAAATCCCCTTTAAGTTAATGTGCATTGAGCATTCTGTTACTCATAAGCAGACACATACTTAAATTTATTTTTTAAAAAGAGGTCTATCAATTTATAGTGCTACTAATTGAACTGAAACATCTTCATTAAGTATTTTTAATTGCTAATTTAATAGGCTCCTTATTGCCTTCATTCTCTTTTCTTTGAATAATTTTCCATGTTTGCTTCCTATTCTTATTTTTTCATGTGGATTGGCTGTTCATGTTCTTCATCCATTTCTATACTCATTTGTTTATTCACACATTTTCCTTGAATGCCCACTGAGAGCTTAGTCTTGACATCATTTTGATAAATTTAATATATTTTTTAAGATTTTTATTTATTTATACATATAAGCTGGGGTACAGGCCAGAGGTGTGGGGCGGCGAGAGGGTTCACCAAAGACAGAGTAGGGAGCAGAACAGGCAAATCAGAAATACACTGCTGAGGGGAGCAGCAGGCGAGGCAGGAGAGGTCTGCCGCACCATGTGGGATTCTCCCCGGCTGGGTGTCGAACCCGCATCGCTGCTGCCGACAGCTCCACAGCACAGCGCTTAACCTCTGTGCCACCAGGGAGGCCCTTGATAAATTTAGATAAACTCTTCATATAGAGTAGCCATTAAGCATGTCTAGTGATAGCTTTCCTATGATAGAGCATTCTTATTTTAGCCTTTTTGTTTATTTATTCAGCAAATGTTTATTGAGCTCTACTGTATGTCAGTCTCCTTTTCAGGTCCTAGGTAAGCAACAATGAAATAAACAAATTCTCTGCCTCTACAGTTCTGGAATTCTAGTAGGGTCAATAAGACTGGTCAACAAATTTTTACAAAAGTCATGTTACTGAAATAAAATTAGTCATTTTCTATCAATTTGTATGTGCTCAACACGAATATGAGAGTCAAATTCTAATTTTGGCTCTAGTTTTTTTTGTAATCTGCAATAAATGGATGTTTACATCACTAAATGCATGCCAATAGTAATAGGCCTATGGTTAATACCTGTGAAAAATCAAGTCAGAGACTACTTCTTAGATTTCTTCACTTGTCTCTTTTACAGCTGTTCAGGAATGGAATAGATGGAAGATGGTTTCCATTGTGCAAAAGCACAGCCTTAAGACTCAGTTTCGAAGAGTCTAGAAATAGTCTCCATTCTTGTGGGTCATGAGTGATTTCTAAGGCATTCATGAGGCCCTCAATATCGGAACAAAATACCACAGTACTTTCCTTTCTGAAGAAGGCTCCAACTGCTGGTGGTGGCTTCAATATCAAATAATTGTGACATCTTCGTCTAGAAGATTCCATTGTTGGAGTCTTGATCCTAGCAATTCTGCCTTGTTCTTGGATAAGTCCAAATCATGAACCAGGTCATTGAGTTCTTCCTGTGTTAGTCTGTGTGGGGTTGATGATGCACCACAGTGAAAATGTGGATCACTGCATGCTGATGGAACAGGAGAAGAACAGGTCAGCTCACCCTTGTCCTCATCAGATGATTCAAGAGAATATTCTGCTGGAGGTTCTGGAATAGGAAGTCACTCACCATATGGAACTGGTCTCGATGTAGACGGAATGTTTGGGTAGACTATTCTCGACTTCTTTTGCTTTGCTATTCCACCAGAAAGAGGAGGAACCAAGCAGAAGTAACAGTCTTTGATGTGGTTGCTTGGCTCTCTCCACACCATGGGGACTACAAACGGCATTGATGGTCTTTTGCCATTGAACCACTGTGAAAGCTGTGTTGCACATGGAGCATAGCATATATTCCGGGCCCAAGGCTTGTCTTGGTCACCAACCTTGCATCCGAAGTCAAGATGGTAAGTCTTCTTCACTTGAGAAGTGATACTTTTCTTCTGCTTGGAAAATGTCCCCACAAATAGGAAAACTTCCCCACAAATAGAGCAGAAATTGTCCATGCTATGAACCCACTTTCGAGGCATTCCTGTTCTGTATTGTGCCTGAATGGATACAATAATAACAGTTCTATGGAACAGTAGCTTAAACTGTGTCAAGCAAAGTCTGAAATATTTTCAATACTCACCCTTTCCAACAGAGCTTTATAGAGTGCACTACTGATGTCAGCTTACTTCAGCAGCCGCCTGGCAGTAGTATTGCATTGAATCAGAAAATGATGTAATGAACTCTGGATGATGTCTGCATGATGGTATTATGCAATATGATGCAATATTACATGATTATAGGCTGACTTAGGATGTTGTTGCAGTCCTACTGGATAAATTTACACTGTGAAACATATAAAATGAATTATATGAAAGATCTTCAAAATGAGAGCTAATAAAAAATGTTCAGGGTTATATTCATGTTCAGCACACCAAGATACTACAGATTAGGGCCTTTTTAAGTCCGTAACAATCTCACTGTTGACAAGTGTAATTAAGAAATAGGGCCTCCCTGGTGGCACAACGGGTTAAGTCTCACCACTATGAAGCTATCCAGAGCCACTGCAGCACAAGTTCAAGCCTCAGCCAGGGAGTTTCCCACATGGCGCAGCAGACCTCTCCTGTCTCCCCGCTGCTCCCCTCAGCAGTGTACTTCAGTCGATCTGCCTGTTCTGCTCCCCACTCTGTGTCTGGTGAATAATTTCACCCTCCCACACCTCTGGCCTACACCCCAGTTCTTGTGTGAATAAATAAATAAATCTTTTGAAAAAATAATTAAGAAATAAAAGAGTAAATTTAATGCTAGGTTAAGGATAATGAATGCTATAGTTCAAGAAGGTTAAATTTTTGAGATTTGACCTTTTTGAATAGGTAATAGGTATTTTTTCTTAAGTTCTGTGGACATTAACAGTGGAGGAGAGTATGGCACCCCAGAACACAAAATTGAAGATGGAGTCATTCATTCGTTCAGACATTTGTTGAATGCCTCTTATGTATGCTAGGTTCTGGGGGCACAAGTGTGAACCAAACAGACCCAAGTGCCTGCCTTCATGAAGCTCACAGTCTAATCATGAAGTGTTGAATGCTCAGTGTTAATAATTGATATACATCTTCCTAGGCTGTAGTAGATTTTACTGAGAAATGCTGGAGGATTCCTTGTAATTAATTTAATTTGTTTTCTGCTGGTTTTATTTAGAGCTGATTCTAAATTTTTGCTAAGGATGGCTGGGAAAGACTTGTAATTATATTGGCTAATATCCAGAAAGTATAACATGGAATTGTTGAAATATGCTGCCCCGCCACCTATATTGTAGTTGTATCTGTGAATCTTTATTCTGGGAGGGGTTTCTTGTTTGGCCTTAGATAAATTTTGAGGTCTCATGTTCAGTGATGCAGGCAATATTGTAACTGTTGCATTGTGCTTCTGGAACTTGTTTCACTTTATTGCTGGGCATAATTTCCCTACCTACTTTTAATATTTGGTTTGATTTTTTAGTTCATTATTCTTGATTGACTATTGTTATCTGCTTAGGGTGTTAGGGAGAGTTGAAAGCAAAGGACAAAATGCAACAGCGAACATTAAAAGCCTACATAGAAGGAACTTGAGGAACACATGACCTCAGTACACAGAGTATGAGAACATGGGAAGGTTTGGAGAAGAGAGCAAAGAAGTATAAAATAAGACACATAAATATTTGTAAAAATCATCAGGTTGCTGATGAACCTCGATTCAGCCTAGAAATCCATTAAGGCATACTCAGTGGTCTGAAATAATTCCTTTTAACATAGGTCTAATCTGAGCAGTTTGGATTTGTCACAAACAACAGTTGTGGTAGAACAGCTGTTATTTTACATCTGAGAATCTCACAGGACAAAACCTGTACCCTGGATTTGCCTATTTTTCATTAATAGGTCTGGAGGCCCTGGAAAAGAAGGCAATCTCGCGTCTTAGGAGTAGAAGAGTATTGAGCCTTGACACTGGTGCTTTAATAGCAGCTTGTAAAAGGGCATTTTGCAGGGAGGGAATATTTGAAGAGACAATAAGAAAAGTCAAAGAAGGAAGAAAGAGGGGAGGGAATCAGCAGTAAAACTGTCTGCCACAAAAGGCTAAGCAATTGGGTCAATGCAGAAAATCATGAAAGTGTCTGTGGGGTTCCAGCAGAGGAAACTGAGTTCGTTAACATGTATTGTTAACACTGTATCAGCAGCTTTACCGGTATTATCTCATTTAATTTTCATAGCAGTTCTATGGTGTAGTTAGTATATTACGCCATTTTGCAAATAAGGAGACAGAGAAGTGAAGTAACTTATCCAGTTACCCAGGTAGTAAGTGGAAAAGCCAGCATACAAGTCTAGACAGTATGGCGTGGAGTCCATACTCTTAATCATCACAGCACATCGTCTTTTTCTGCCCATGTGAAAAGAGCTAGAGCAGGAGTTTGACATCCTCCCAAGGCCAATTTTTCCATCTCGTTGTAGTTATTATTATTCTATGTTTAGTATATGAGGATTTATTTTTAGCATGGAATGATTTGAGCCCCTTGGGGGTCCTCCTTGAGTGAAGACTAATTTTGTTCTTATTTTTCAGACTCCCTAGTGGGAAATGGTTGGTCTCTATATTGATAAGTAATTTCAAGATGAAATCTATGAATCATTAAGCTAGCCCATGCTTCTAATGCTCTATGTGTTTCATTTGTTAATCTCTTCCATCCTCTTAGTAGCCCAAGATATGCAGGAGTAGCAACCATCTTGGTGTGATCTAATGCACGTCTGTGTTATTCTTCAATAGAAAAGCAACAGGCTTATACAGTTAAAAAAAAAAAGTGGAAAAGTGGGAATGTTGGAAGTAATTAGAGAAAGGGGATATAGGTCTTCAGAAGAAAAAGACTTGCGAAAGGATGGCAAAAGCAGAATCAAAACACACAAGAGCCTTTGGATTGCATTCCCGTCTCTTAGATAAGGGCCCTATCAGCATCAAGTACAAGGTTCTTTCTGTGTTCTGATGAGCTCTGGAATGAAGTTGCCAGAGGGCGAAACTAGAGCTATAGGACTCTTATTAATGTTTTGGACAGGGTTTGGAGATGATACCAGTAGTGCATTTTGCAGTATTTTTCTTAAGAGTGTAAGGTAAAGTTCTCCCTGGTGGTGTAGGGGTAAAGTCTCAGTGCTATCACCGCCAGGGCTTGAGTTCAAACCCTGGCCAAGCAGCTGACCCGCATGGTGCTGCAGACCTCTCCTGCCTCACCCGCTGCTCCCCTCAGCAGTGTATTTCAGTATATCAGCTCTGATAGCGGGCAAAAGAGGAGCCCCACATTGGGCACCAAAATTGATACCGGGCAAATGGGGTTTTAAAATTGCCAAAGGCAGTGCCCAAATTGCTTGCCGGTCACTATCTTGGTTCTGCACCCACGCGCAAAATTGCAAGACTACTCAGGCTTAGGGAACAATAACAATGGGATTTATTTAACAAACAGGGAAAAGCAAAGAATTACTAAAGTCAACATATGGCCGTTTACCCTACTTAAAGCAATGTCCAGTCTTTTAAGTCCCAGAAAAGTAACAAAGGTGGCGTCTTCCCGCCACTGCTGACGTGGAGCTCCTCTTCAAACAATAGGCCACGATTCCAAAATGGCGTCTTCCTTCTTCTGCAGACTCACAAAAATCAGACTGTAGGCCAGGTTCCAACTCATGAGGACGACACAGAACACAACTGGAGATGCTCCAGGAACTGCCATGGTGCCCAGCACAGCACCAGGCCAACAACACACTAAACAGCAATTACAGTGGCCAGACGTCCCCACAGACTGCACTCACACATTTTAGGAAGGCGCCCGCTTCAGGCCTCTGCCTTCTTCCTTTGGCTGCAGTAGAGACAAAACTGGGAGCAGTTTCCGTCACTTGGCTACTTGCAAAGCCTCCAAAGTCGCTGGCCCCAAAGTCACTGAAGATTCCAAAGATGCTCAACCTGAAACTCTATATCCTGGCAGCTCAAAACTTCTGGCGTCTGATTTCCAAACTCTCAATCTTGGCGGCTATATTTTCTGCCGCTTCTTTTCCTACATCATGGAGATTGCTTCCTCTATTCCTTTAGCATGGCGACTGACTTCCCCTTCTCCTTCAGTCCCTTTTATTTCTTATCAGACTTTCCATCCCAAACAGCAAACTTAGCATTTCCCCCGGGGCTATTCATTCTCATCAGCAAACCCCTCCAGGGGGCACCACCTTTACTGGACTTTGGACTCAGCCTGGTTACAGATCCGCCTGTTCTGCTCCCCACTTTGTCTCTAGTGAATCCTCTCATCCTCTACACCTCTGGCCTACACCCCAGTTCTTCTACACAAGAACAAATAAATAAAATCTTTTTAAAAATACACATAAATAATTTTTAAGTGTAGGGTAAAATATAGTAATAAAAATACTCAAAGATTTTCCTTTCAAAAACAATCTAGAGTGTGTCTCTAGAGTTAATTTTATTCTAAAATGTGGTGCTAAAAAACAACACGATGATTCAAGAATTTATATACTTACAATATCTAGGCTTTTTATCTATGAACATGATATATTCCAGTTATTGGAGTCATCTTTTACAATCCTAAAAGATAAACATCTACCATTGTTAATTAAATTAAGCCTAGAATGCTTAACTCTTGTCCTTGAAAATCGACTTTCCTTAAGTTTCTCTTGCAGTAGGTAGTAGCTGAGAGCTCGAAGTTTGAAATTGTCATTTCACTTGCTGTATAATTTAGACTTTATCACTACACTTCTCTGAGCTTCATTTCTCTCATCTGCAAATTGGGGTTAATAAAAATGCCTAGCTTACTGGTTTGTTGAGAAAGTTGAATGAGATAATGTATGTAAAGCATTGCCTAGCTTGAGCACTCAATTATTAATAATTACCAACAACCCCATTTCTGCCTGCCTGTGAAAAAAGAAGTCCTGATCTCCTTCAGCTCATCAGTCTAAATGTAGATACATTAACATTTGTTGAGTACCTTCTAACATAGTTGAGGTAAGGCTGGGAAAAAATAAGATTGTGTTTTAAAGATTAAGAATAACAGCAGATAAATAAATAGAAAATAATACAAAACCAGATAATTGTACTTTACAATAAAAGGGTTGCTTTTCAGAGTCCCATCTAATCCTCAGGCCCTATTGATTTCCACAAGGTGGTTGCCATCTTAGCAACCCACAACTCAAAGCATAAATAAGAACTTCTGAATCCTCTTAGTCTGAAGCCAAAAGTGCTAGTGTTAGAGAAAGACAAACTGTTCATTTCCTTACATACCTAGGACCTACCTTAGTTTTATATTCTTATCTTTTTGCTTAGATGATCGATAGTCTGAAATAACCATTGTTTTCCAGGGAGATCCCATACATGTTTTGGCCAGGAGTGTGGTCTTTCCCTACAGCCATAATTCAGCAACAATAGGGCCTCCCTGGTGGCACAGTGGTTAAGCGATGGGCTGTGGAGCTGTTGGCAGCTGCGACTCAAGTTCCACGCCTGACAGGGGAGATTCCCACATGGTGCGGCAGACCTCTCCTGCCTCGCCCGCTGCTCCCCTCAGCAGTGTATTTCTGATCTGCCTGTTCTGCTCCCCAGTCTGTCTCTGGTAAACCCTCTCAGCCCCCAAACCTCTGGCCTGTACCCCAGCTTGTATGCAAAAATAAATAAATCTTTTTAAAAAATAATAATTCAGCAACAATATTAGAAAAGAACACAACAGTATCAACATTCGAGCAAAAAACACATATATAGATGAGGGTGAAGGCTTTTTGTTACGTCTTCCAATGCTTTTGTAGTTTTCTTTATACAGGTAATACAACACTCTTGTCATGTTTATTCTTAAATTCTTTATATTTATCTAATTTATATTTATCTAATATTATGCTTTGTTTCTTTTTCATATCTTAGTGAACTGATGAGAATTTCTAAACAATATTTTGTTTTTTTAAGATTTATTTATGCATACAAGCTGGGGTGCAGGCCAGAGGGGTGGGGTGGTGAGAGGATTCAACAGAGACAGAGCGGGGAGCAGAACAGACAGATCCACTGAAGTTCAACGCTGAGGGGAGCAGCAGGAGAGGCAGGAGAGATCTGCTGCGCCATGTGGGAATCTCCCTGGCCAGGGATCAAACTCGTGCTGCAGTGGCTGCCCATAGCTTCATAGTGCTGCGCTTAACCTGTTGCACCACCAGGGAGCCCCCTAAACAATATTTTAAATAATAGGAGATATCTTTATTTTGTTGGGGTTTTTTGACTGTTAAGTTGATTTTTAATTTTTTTAGGTAACATTGATTTACAACACTGTATATGATTTAGAGGTGTAGAATCACACTATTTAGGGGCATGTTACTGTACCACTTCTACCACCAAGACATCCATAAATCTCCAACATAGTCCACTGTGCTCCCGCCCCACTTTGCTATCTCTCCTCCTTCTCCCCCTCTGGTAGCCTCAATTCTAGTCAGATTTCTAGGGTTTGTTATTGGCTTGGCTTTATCTGAGCATTTGTTTTGTTTCTCTATATTCCACATCTAAATACCACCATCCAGTATTTGTCTTTCTCCTTCTGACTGATTTCATTTAGCATAATCCCCTCCAATTCCATCCATGTTGTCATAAATGGCAAGAGTTTATCTTTGTTTTATAGCTGAGTAGGGTTCCATTGTGTATACATATCACATCTTCCTAATTCACTCTTCTTTGGGCAGTTAGGTTGGTTCCATAACTTGGCTATTGTAAGTAGTGTTGCAATGAACATCAGAGTGCATATATCCCTTTGAATTAACGTTTTTGCATTCTTCAGGTACGTACCTAGGAGAGGAGTTGCTGGATCATGTAGTAGATCCATTTTTAATATTTTGAGAACTCTTCATACTGTTTTCCATAGGGGCTAGGACCAGTCTACATTCCCACCAATTGTGTTGGTTTTTTAAAAAAAAAGAAATCATACATTTAATATTCTTCAGTAGTATCTTGCCTCTTGTTTAAAATAGATGTTTTTAATCATGTTATTCTTACCACTTTTATGTATTTCCTTATTATATTCATACTTCCATTCCTAATTTTACAGTGTGTATTAAATGTTATGATTTTTTTTGATATCCGTTGGAAATGATTCTTGATCCATCTGGCAAACATTTAGCTTCTACTGTGTCAGAGATTGTACAAGGGTGCTGGAGAGATCAAGATAAATGGCATTACAGATTAATCAGAAGATAATACAGTGTGATAAGCACTAAAACAGACTTAGAGTTGAATTTTATGCAGTGCTTCCCAACTGATGTACCTGACTCCTTGGGTTTGGGCTGCAGGCAGAGGTGGTGCTCATCAAAACAGTCAGACCAGTTAAAATTTTGAAATACGTTCATAGTCCATCATTATTGCCCTTGCTCACTGACCCAACTATTCCCTGGGACCTCTGTCCAGACCTCCCCAGAATCCACCAAATAATTGTGTTTAACACCCAGCATAGCTTGGGGTTACTAGGACGCTGGTTCAAAGCTACTGCCCAGGATCCACTGTACATTCTGATTGGTCAATTCTTGTGCCTCGCCACTTTATAAAAACTGTGAGTAGCACCCTTGGTTATAGATGTTCCAATATATCCATCTCCCCAGTTTTCAGGGTGGCCTATGGGCTTGGACAACTGGAAACTGCTTCTCCAGCTAGCACCAGCCTCATCTGCACAGCCCAGTGGTCCATAAAAATATTTTGCTTTTCCATGTTCACTGTGAAAAAGTTGAGAAGCACTAATTTAACTTATAGATAGCATTGTACTCATAGATCACCTTAGGCTGAAGCCTTGATACTTTTGTAGAATCAATTCTCTGTAATTGTGATGTTTTGCATCTTTCAAGCTTTGCTAAATTATCTTGCTAGTGTCTTAGCTAGAGTTTTTGTCCCTATGTTCAGAGTTTATATCCGTCTCTGATATTTGTATTTTATTTTACCTTTATCATGTTGTAGGGCCCTCAGGACCATATTTGTTTCATAGAATGAATTAAGTACAGTCTGACTTTTTCTATCTTTTCTTCCTTGAAAATTTGGAACTACTTATCTTTTCTGTTTGGGGGCCTTGTGTGACAGTTTTTCAATTTATTCCTCACTTACTAATTTATTCTGATTTTCTATTTGTAGTGTGAATTTTAATATTTTATATTTTGTAGAAAAAGGCATTCATTGCATTACATTTTAAAAATTTATTAGCATATGATTGCACATAGCACTTCCTTACAATTAAACAAATATTGTTTATACTGGTTGTTATATCCCCTTTCTCATTTCTAATTTTATGTGTGTGTTTTTCTTACATAGGTTTTACAGGGGTTTATCTACTTTATTATCCCTTTCAAGCAACCAGTTCTTGAATTTATTTATTAATTCCACTGTCTTTACATCCTCTCGTTTATTTATTTTGGCTTTTATCTTTATTATTTCATTCCTCCTATTTTTCTGGGCCATTTTTGCTCTTTTTCTGAAATGTTAAGCTCCATATCTAGTTTATTGGCCTTAAATTTTATTTTGTTTTATTAAATAATTTTTTTCATTGGCTAAATTTGACGTGTAAGATTGTATACATTCAAGGCATACCGCATGTCACTTCAATACGTTTTTTGTACATTGTAATATGGTTGCTGCTTGGGCCTTAAATTTTAATAGCCAGAGGTTAAGACCACGCCGGTGTACGTCTGTCCAAAACCCCTCTCTCGGAGCTAGATACATGTTGAAAGAAATGGCAAGTGGGGGCTGCGAGAAGCCCCACGCCAGGAGAAAGAGTACATATGGCAATGAATGTTTTGCCCACAATAAGTCCTTCACGTCAACATTTTCCCAAATGCGTTTCTCCACAGTGGGGCAGTAGGGAGTAAGAAGTGCCAGCCCTCAATTCGGGAGCAGGGAAAGGGGGTCCGCTGTGCTCTGAAGCCCGCGTGGATTTTTTGCCGGGAGCCCTCCACCCCTCACTGTCGGTTCAGATACCGTGTTTGTAATTCTTGATCCCTGGTGTTTGCTTTTCCTGAGTCTTGCTTTCCTTCCTGCTCACCGTAGCAGTTAGGAAGTTCAACGCCCCCACCCCTGCCTGCCGCTTTAGCCTAGCTAAAATGACCTGACTCCCTCCGGGGTCAAGGTAGAAGAAACCTTTGAGCTTTGTGCTCAAACTGGAACGTGGCTGCTGCCTGCGCTCCCTCCTCCTATGTCCCTCAAGAGTTTTGTCGTCAGAGGCTCAAGGTACAGATTGGCCGTTCCCCAGTCCAGGATGGAGATGGCCCGCTGGCTTGCACTGCTTTAGGGAGAGATGTGTGTGGAGGAGGGCGGGTGAAAAGGGGAGCGGGTTACAAGGAAAGGGATTCCCAGGGCAAAGAGGAAGCAGATTCGGGGAGGCCCAGGCTCTTCTTCCCAGAGCCCAGGGGTCCTGCTGGGTGAATGCCCACCCCCTTAAAAAACCTGGGTCTCCCCCTCTCTCATGAGTCAGTAGGGGGCAGCAGTTCCAATCCTAAGTGTAGGCACAATAGGAGGTGCTGGTTGCCTCCAAATTCCCCCCAAAATCCCACATCTGCCACTCACCCGGTCCCTTCCTGGGCTCCACCCCCAAAACCCTTCTTTCCCATCTTTGAGGCTGCCGACCCTTTCCCACCGCCTGACCTTTGGACCTTCTGGTATCTACCTGGAACAGGCTTCCTTTGGCTTTTCTCATGGCTGCCTCTTTCTCATCGCTTAGGTCTCAGTGCTAAGGGCTTATGGCCTACTTAGGGAGGCCGTTCCTGAGCACCTTGACCTAACAAAGCACCGCCAGCTTCCACCAACAACCTTCTTTTAATTCTATTTTCTTCAAAGAAAATCTTGATTCTTTGTCTCCTTCACCAGCATATTTCTTCAGCTCCTTTAGGGCCAAGGGTCTTACTGCCTTGTTCACTGCTTGTGCCCCAGTGCCTATAAGCGGTGTGCAGCCTGCAGTAGATGCTCAGGAAATCTGCTGGGAAGGCATAAGGGAGACCATGTGCCAAGCATGATGCTGGGTGGTGGTGACACAAACTTATAACACAGTGGGCGAGAAAGATCCGTCCAGGAGTAACTGCTACATAATGGCAGGCGTGGATCCTGTGTTACTCAGGCTCTGCCTCTGTGTCCAGAACAACCCGGTCTTAAATCTGGCTCTGCCCCTTGTTAGCTGCAGAGCTTTGGGCTGTTGCTCAGCCTCTCTGGGGCTCAGTTCCCTCATGTACAGATGAGAATAATAATAATAATAAAAAGTAATACTTATCCTATGGGATTGTTAAGAACATTCTATGAGATGACATATATAAAGGGTCAAGACAGTGTTTGATAAATGGGAGTTATTATTACTGAAGCCCTCCGGGGCTATATAGAGAATGAGCTGTGATTCCAAGTTGCTTTGTTGCTTTTGCCCACCTTTGGCTCAGTGCAGACCCGCAAGGAGTTGCCTTGGTGTTCATTAAGGGCAGCCACTCAGAATGGCTCAGGCCCGGGGGGGGGGGTTGAGAATGGCTACTCTGGGGTGGCACCACCGCCTTTCCATTCCAGCTTATGAAGCCAGGCAATGTGAGAATATTGATTCGGGTCTTTAATGTTGATAAATGCACAGGCACTTACTGTTAATATTTCAATCAAGTGTCAAGACAGAACTGATTAAAAGAGGAGTCCAAAGCCTTTAGTGGACAGAAGCTGTGTTCCTTAACCATTCTAATGTGAAACATTTTCATTTTTTCTTTATTTGATCCCAGTAAATGTGACATTGCTTTAAGGGGGGAAAAAGCACTATTTTATACAGTGTCATTTTGTGTTAATTTCAGAGAAATGTATTTTTAATGCATTTGGCATCCTTTTGGCTCTCCTTCATAATTATAGGACCAATGCAGCTTGTATGTCTAGGCAACGAGTGTCAGAGCTGAAAGGGATTGTAGGGATTACTCAGGTGAACCCTTCATTTAGTAGAGGAAAAACTGAAGGCCAGTCTCTTGTTTGAGAACAAAGGACTTGAAGAATTCGAAAGTTTAGTCTGGTAGCACAGCAGAAAACCTCCACTGGCCTGCTACCAATTGAGCCTGCACTTTCCTGTTCTGGGCCTTTCACGTTCCCCTTTCCGTAATTCAACAAAGTTAGGAGAGTGCCTGCCCAGTACCGCATGCTCTCTGGGTGCTGGGTAGGAACAGTATACACACGTGGCTAAAGCTGTTGTCGGCTGGCTGCCTAGGAAAGAGACATATAGACAGGCAGTAGGGGCAGTACAGGATATTGGGGAGCACCCAGGAAATTTACCTAATCCAGCAGGGGGAGGGGGTGAGAGAGGGCTATCATCAAAGGCTTCTCTGAGGAAATCTTGTCATTCCATCTAAATTAGAGAGCTGAAGCTTGAGTGGGAGTTAGCCTTATGAGTCGGGGGGTGGGGAGGAGAGATGTGTTGCTAACGGAGCAAAGGTCAGGCAATGAAAGAGAACATGGTGTGACCATAACAAGGGAGGAAGTGCTGAAGCAGGCTACCACATGGAGCAACCTTGAAGACATTATGTGAAGTGAAAGAAACCAGACACTAACGGCCACATGTTGTATGATTCCATTTATATGAAAAGTCCAGAATATATAAACCCATGGAGACAGAAGGTAGATTGATTAGTGGCAGCCTAGGGCTGGGGCAGATGGGGAGGGGGTGGGGGTGATGGCTGAGGGCTGTGAGGTTTCTTTTGGGGTGATAAAAATGTTCTAAAATTATGGGAATGGCTGAGCAATTCTGAATATACTGAAAGGCATTGAATTGTGTACTTTGAAAAAGAGAATGCCATGCACCAGAAATTAAAAAGCTAAGATGTGGTTAGTGGAGAAAGAGAGGAAGGAGTGGTAAGAGATGAGCTTGAAGAGAGAACATTACCTCTGAGAGCTAATTTTTATAGAACACTATTTGAATACTACGCATATATTAACAAAATATTCAAAAAAACCCAAAAGTAGATACTATAGCAACCCCATTTTACAGATGAGAGAACTAAGACACAGGGAAGTTATCTTGTTCAAGGTTATGTAGCTACTCAAAGTGGTAAAAGCTGGGATTTGAATCTAGCCAATCTTGTTCCCTAATCTAACCATTACACTTTACTCTGAAAGCAAGATCTGATCATTAAAGAATTGAGTTTTTATTGAGGTCTTTCTGAAGTGTTTCGGGCAGAAGTGGTAAGATCCAGTCTGTGTTGGAAAAGATAGAATGCATTCTTATTGCAATGTTATCCAATGGATGGGGGGGGCAGTGAGTGGCAAGATCAGAGGCAGCGGGTTCTATATGGAGTTGGTCTGAACTTGGAGGCCTGAAGTAAGAATGGCAATAGCAATGTGGATGGATTTCAGAAATATTTAGGAGAATTAATTGACAGGGATTGAATGACTGTGGAGAGGGACGGAGAAGGAACCATTGACTCCTAGGAATTTCACTTAGGCAGCTGGATTGCTGATGCTGCTGCTTTCTGGGAGGGTGGAAACAGGATGAATTCAGAATGGGGCATGTTGAGTGTGAGTTTAAGGATAAACGTTGAGCAGGAATTTGGATATTAAGGGCTGAAAGTCAAGAGGACAGATCACATCAGAAATACAGATTTAGGAAGTTTCGGCGTATAGTTGGTATTTGAGGCCATCAGAGTAGGTGAAGAGGACTCAGGATATGAGAGAGAAGAGCGCCTGAGGTGCAGCCTCAATGAACACGGCTACTGAGGGGTTGGCAGAGATGATGAGACCGAGCTGGAGGAGCCTGAGTGGCTGGCCCAGAATCAGGAAGCATGGTATTGGGGAAGCCAGATGAGTAGTGTTTCAAGAATGAGGAAGGCTCGACTGTGTCAGATACATCTGAGAGGTAATGACAGAAAAGTGAGCACTGGGTTTTGCAAAAAGGAGTCCATTGGTGAGTGCAATTTCAGTGGAGTGTGAGGAGAGACTGATTATAGTCATTGGAGAAAGTGACTCATAAGAAGCTTGCCTTTTCCTTCTCTCACAGATCCCAAGAGCTGATTTTTCTACTTGAGTTCCTCTGTCTAGACCAGTCACTCCAGCCCTTCACCCCATCCTAATTTTGGCAACTCCCATTGGACAGTCAAGCACCTTTTTCTTTAGAGCTCCATTTTACTTTAATGGTTTTACTGGTGAAAAGTAAATGGAGACAGGGAAAACACGTTTTTTAAACCTGGGAGAAGTGATTTAAGGCTTCTAGAAATGTGATAACTCTCCTATGGATATTTCCTAGACCAGTATTTAAAAAATATATTTTCTGCAGATATTACAGAATAAAAAAGTTTGATTAAACCTATTTCTTTGTTATCTCACATTTCAGAGCTTTTAATATAATATATTGTGGATTTGTGGGTGCACTGAATATAAAATATTTCATGCAAAGTTATTGAAACTTCCTTGGTCATGGAACCCTTTTATTGAGAAGCATTTGTAGAATTAGTTTTCCACAGAAGACACTTTGGGAAAGTCTGCCATTTTTATTATTCCAAATATTCCTTTTAGATGGTTCTAATGGTTAGAAGTTTTTTTTTAAGAATCATTTATTTATGCATACAAGAGCTGGGGTGTAGGCCAAAGGTATGGGGGCGGGGAGAGGATTCACCAGAGACAGAGTGGGTAGCAGAACAGGCAGATAGGCTGAAATACACTGCTGAGGGGAGCAGCAGGCTGCGCCATGTGGGAAGCTCCCTGGCTGGGGATCGAACATGTGCTGCAGTGGCTGCGGCTAGCTTCATTAACCCCTTGCACCACTAGGGAGGCCCCAGAAGTTGGTTAGAAGTTTTACAGCCCTCTTATTATTACTCTTCCACTCCCAAGGGTGGAACCTACATCCTGTTACTCTTACTGCCATCCAGTAAAACCTGATTGGGAGGGGCATACAGGATTGGAGGGACTGAAGAAGGAAGCCCAAATAGGAACCATTGCAGATATCCAGCAATTCATTCATTTATTTATCCATCCCTTCAGAGATTTATTGTTTACCTGGTCCATGTGAGACACTGTCCAGTCCTGGGGATATAGCAATGAGTTTAACAGCAGAAAAACCTAACCTCACCATACCCCCCAAAAAATCTCTATTCTCATGGAGCTTACATTCCTAGTAAAGGTGACAGACACTAAGTAAGTGATCAAAAATATAGAGGTGATCTTAGGCATGAAGGGATGAATGCCAAAGTCAAGTAAGTTAGGGAGGAAATATGAATGAATTAGCTTAGCCTTGGGAGTGGGTTTAGGGAACAGGGAAAGACATATTCGCTTTGCAGAGGTAAATGAGGAACCCAGTGCAGAGCTTACACTTACACTTACCAGCTCTTTTTTGCTTACACTTTTTTCCATCAGAGAAGCCTACCTATAAGACCAATTGGATTTCATGTCAGGAAAAGCATAGAATGTTCTGAAAGGCATCAGAGAGGTAGTTTTAGACTCCTAACTTAATGTAAGTTGAATAATAGAGATTTGTCTAGTGCTTTGCATTTTCAAGTACAGAGCTTTCTCATCCAGCATATGATTTATTGCCTCTATTACATAGAAAAGGGAATTGGGGCTCAGAGGCTGACTCGTCATAGCTTGTACTGGGATTTGAATTCAAGTCTTTAACTGGCAGAATATTCACACATTGGTTATAGCATTGCTGGCTTTTCAATTGTCATGGTCATGTATATGTCTGGATCGCTCTCTCTGTCTCTCTCTGTCTCTCTGTCTCTCTGTCTCTCTCTCTCTCTCTCTCTCTCTCTCTCTGTGTGTGTGTGTGTGTGTGTGTGTGTGTGTGTAGAGTAGAGAAGAGAGGAGGTTGGGGTAATGATTAACTCTCCTTAGGGGAAAAATGGTCCCTGTTAATGTTTTTGGATTGAATGAAAGAGTTTGCAGGGCAAGGGCCAAGTAGTGATTAGATCTTTTCCCTCCGAGTAATCCCCATTCAGGGCTGCAGAAATTGGAATCCTGAGGGGGAGGGACTGTGAAGCAACAAACCCTTTAGTCTCTCTCCCAACTAGTCAGGCCTTTTGAAAGAGAGAATTTGGATGGAGTTCGTGTGGGCTTTGGGCTTTCAGTTTAAATGCAGATGGAGTGAACTTGAAGAAGGCTCAGAGGAGATGATGCAAGGATTGGAGACTATGACTAGCATTAAAAAGGCTGAAGGGATTGGAACTGTCCTGTTTCAGACCCACCTGCCGCTCACCTGCTCTCTGGCCACATCCTGCTTTGCACTTGGTGTGTGAGGGATTCCAAAATACTTATAATTTATATCTCCCATCCCTCAGCACCCTTCTGTAGGAATTTCTCACCCTCATGCCTGTGTATTAGGCTGTCCTGTCTGCTAGGAACACCCCTTTCCCACAGATCCACAGCTCATACTTGGTAGTTCATTTAATGCAGTTCATTTAATCCTTATAAAAATCTTTTGAGGTGGATGTTACCCCTATTTTAAATTCGAGTGAACAAGACTAGGAGAAGTAGGGTGATTTGCTCAAGGCCACAGTACTAGCAGGAAGAACCAGGATTTGATCCCAGATATTTCTAAATCCTGAATCTGACCTCTTATGTTAGTCTGGGTCTTCTGAGAGGCAGAAGCCAGGCAACAGGATTAAACACATGGCAAGGATTTCAGGAAGAGAAAAGTTGTTCTGAGAAAAACTAGGATGGGTGCTGGGGTAGGCTGAGGGAGCATCAGACTGAGATCTAAATCTGACCTTGGGTGAAGGGAGAGGAACCAGAGGCTGGGTGGGAATATTCTAGATTGCCATGTAGTCAAAGACAGCTTCAGTCAGGCCTTTACTGAGTCCTCGGAACAAAGCCTGCCATCATCACTGGAGTCCTACATCTCCTCAGCAGAGGCCTGCCCTGGTGTCCCTGAGGTGCTTAGTACCTTGAGGAGAAACAGCCCAGGGAAGCACAGCCTAGGGCCCCTTCACTTGGGATTCATTTCCTAACACAGCACTTAGGCCCTTAATCAAATCATGTTCCTTGTTCCTTGTTCAGAGATTCTCAACCATGCTGTTTCTGTCCCTCCAGGGGCCATGGGACATTTTTGTTTCACAGTGTGGGGAGGATGCTCCAGACACCTAGTTTGTAGAGGCCAAGTGAGTCCTGGCAACAGAGAGTGATTGGAGCCCAAATACCAATAGTGCCACAGTCCAGAAGCTGGCTGAAGCTGGAGGACTGCGAGGTGCGTTCTGACACCCTGCAGTGCTCCATTCAGCCCTTGAGTTGCCTTTCCCCTGCAGCCTTCTCTGCCTTTCCCCTGACTCTTACTCCCTCGCACCCTGCATGCATCCATCACTCATCTGGCTGCCTTACTATTGCACGCTGACTTCTCTGTCTCCCTCTCTGGACTGAGAGAACCCTGAAGGCAGGAGCCCTATCTTACTTTCCTTTGTGTCCTCTGCCCAGAGTTTCACACCTAATGAATGTTTATTAAATGAGCGAAGGCTCTGTGAAGCGGTTTAGTAGCAAAGGTCTAGCAAATGACAGGCTGTCTTCATAATTCCTTTTCAGGACCCATCCACTCCAATGGCACCCACGAGTCTCTGCTTTATGCCCACAGGAATAGCAAATTCCCTTCTCGGCATTCTCACTTGACTGTCCCAGAGTAATGCAGTCTCCATATGTCAGTAATAAAATGTCTGATCCTCCCCAAACCTGTTTTTCTTCCTCTGATCCCTTCATCTGTAGACTCCATAATTTAGCCTGTTCAACTCTGCAGTCAGATCTCTTCCCTCTTCCCAAACATCCCCTAAATCACTAGCTGCTAAGAATTAGACTTTTCTTAATATCTCTCAAGTCTTCCTCTTTCAATCCATCCCTACCGCCATTGTCTTCATACTGATTCTCATTGCCAGTCTTCTGCATGATTGAAAGCATCTTCTAATGCCTTTTGACTCCACATTGCTGCCAGAATGGTCCTTTTAACACACATCTGACTACATTATCCTCTTGCTTGAAATCCTTCAAGGGCTTCTTGTGATCTTTGGGATAAAGTCCAAACTTCTTATCATAGTACACGTGACTTTCATGACCTCGACCCCTGCCTGACTTTCCAACCTCATTTCCTATCACAAGCTCATTTCCCATCACTCCCTCACACATACCTCTGAGTCTCAATAAGCCTTTCCCAGCTGGGGGTGATTTTGCCCTGGAGAACATCTGGCAATGCCTGGAGACATATTTGCTTGTCACAACTTAGGGAAATGAGATGCTAGTGGCATCCACTGAACTGAATCGAGGGAGACTGCTGTTAAACATTCTGCAGTGCACAGGACAGTCCCCCACATCAATTATGCAGTCCCAAATGTCACTAGTAACTGTATCAACTACCTCTGGTTCCTTGGGAGCATCATGCTGGTCTGTACCTCAAACCTGCCTGGAATGTCTTTCTCTCCCTTTGTCATCAGGCTAACTCCACTTGCCCTACAAAACTTGATTTAATTTTGACCTCTTCTGGGAAACCGTTCCTGACCCAGTCGAAACCTGATGTCCCCTCTTTGTGTTCCCATGATTGTCAGAGCACTTAGCAGATAGCATCACCGTTATGCCATCATCTGTTCCCTGGAGACACTGAACTTTTTGACAGCAGAGACCATGGTTTATTCGAATTTGCATCCTCTGTATTTGGCCCATAGTGTTTCAATAAATGTTTGAATACATGAATGAGTGACCCCATGATCCAAACAAATGAATGTTCTGATCCAAAAAGGAGTAGAAGTTGTTTGTTGTTACCCTCACCACTGGTCTTTTTTTTAGGGAGATATGAAATACTGGGATCTTGAACCAGTCAATTGTTTAGAAGTTCATCTACAAAGGATTCCTTCATTTATCCATCAATATTTTATTAGCTACTGACTATATACCAGTTATTGGGGTAGACACTGAGGACCCAGCACTGAACAAGAGAGACATTTGTAAGTTGCCTTAGGACCTTACACATCTAGCAGGATATACACGTTTGATTGAAATCTAGTTAGTCTAAGTAGACCACCTTAGGGATCTCGGTTAAGGGTCTGGAAATAAAATCTATTAGGAAGTTAGAGTGCTTCCCAGTCTGGCTTGATGTGCTTGCAGTAAATTGACCAACTTGCAAATCCTTGGTGTAACAGGCATGTCCTTCCCCTGAGCAATACACAGAGTATAAATGCAACTAAACTTGCTCTATTTCTACCCCTGACTCCCCAGTCATGGGAAAGATTCTATCTGCAAGAAGAAAGAAGGTTACTGATTTGAATAAGCTGCAAAGTAAGTGAAGACCACCCACTTCCTTAATTGACTTTGTATAAAGAAAATGAAAACTCATTACCCGTCTTGTCAGTTGCCCCACGTCTCGGGAGCTGGGGTAGCAATTGAATAATGAAAAGTTCACTAGTGCAGAAACAGTTAACATTAACTTCAGCACTGTGTGTCAAGTGAGATTTGTGCCTGGTATCGCTCTCCTAAGAGTCTGTTAAACTCATCTACAGCACTAAGATATCCAAATGCAAAGGAGTAAATCCCTACATTTTAAAAAGTGGGTCTAATGACATCCATTCAACTTACTTGAGTAGCTTTGGACTGAACTAATGCTAGGAAAAGATTCATTTTGACCATACCTGGATAAATGCTGTGGGGAAGGTCAAGTGTTCAACTCCAGTACAGGAAAGTATGGGAGGGTCAGTATCCTTCGGTGCCCAGAGAAATTTTCGACCAAGCTAACCTGGGGTGTGGTTACGCGTCTTTGGGCGGAAGAAGAAACTCCCATTCCCTTCACTCATTCATCTAACAAATATGTCCTGAACATCAGCTGCATCAGGCACCAGGCTGCATGCTAGAGCAAGGGGTGGGAACAACAAATTCCCTGACATGATGGAGATGACATATTATTGGGTGAACCTTTGGCCACCAAAGGTAAACTGCTCTTCATGTGTGTGGGAAAGCCTGCTCTGTTTATGTCTTCTGTCTCATTGCCTCCCCCCCATGAAGGTCTGGCAAATAGAGATGTTGGGTACCTTTACAGATTCTGTAACTTTGGGGGAACCGTCCTAGATGGATATATCAAATCATTGATGAAATGGTCTTGTTCCTTAGGCACAGTGTGAGTTGTTCCGTAAAACACCTACCTCGCCTCCCGGGACTTTAAGGCTGCAAATGAAATCATTTTGATTCTTAGGGTCCATAATCAAGCTCCCCTGTTTGCATGTTCAAATCCTGAGGGTGCCCCTTGGGCATTTGGAGAGCATTTAGCACACTCAGCAGCCTCTGCAGCAGAAGCCAAAGAGGCAGCGGGGGTGCATTCCATAAAAGCAGCTCTCTTTCCAGAGCCCATAATTAGAATGTGTTAACTACATCCTCTTTGCATCTGGTACAGAGCAATTCAAGGGTGACAGAGGCAGAATGAAAATGGGAACCATAAAAATGTTCTGCTATCTGTAAAGGTAGAAGTTGGTCTTTATTCTCACTTGTCCCCTGAAAGTCAGGCTTTTTGTTTTCTGCCTGAGATTAGACTCCTATGCGGGCCATGCTATTCTCAGAGTGAGACATTCTATGCTAAGCACCACAGTTCCTAGCACATCAGAATAGTTAAAAAAAAAAAGACAGCGATCATCATCATCACCATTGTGTTAACACTTCATCTTACAGAGACTCGGACTGTAGAAGAAAACACATTGGACTGAGAACTTCAGCTCAGAGGTCTGGTTTTGTGGCTGAGTCCTGCCGTCTTTGGGAAGCTCACTTCACGTTAAGATTGAGATGGCTCGCGGGGCATGATAAGAAGTGGAGTCCGGTAGTGTAGAATAAGAAGGGAGGAAGCGGAAGGAATCATAAATGGAGCAGATTGGGGCCAGGGAGGAAATCGTTCAGTTGCACAGCATTACTGGATATCCAGACCCGCTCTTCACCCTGCTCTGTGCCATGGGACGCTGACCCATGTGGATTGCATTAATGGGCTTCCTTGCCTCCTGACTTCTGGTTGTGTTTGGCAACACTTGAAGATGGGCGGGTGGGAGGAGGGTGAGGCTGGAGTATTTATTCCCCAGGCTCTCTCTCGATGGGCCGAGTTCTGGCAGCAGCTGCTTCCCTCTCTGAAGGCCGTAACTCCCGTAGACCTTAACGGATAAGCCTCGGCGATTCTTGTAACATATCCAAAGTGATATCAGCATCACGGCAACATAAGACACCCCTCAATTTTGCCCCTCAAGCTCCTAGCACAGTGATTGGTACATGATCATCACTGAGTAAAGATGACTCAAGTGAATGAATTCATGAACGTGGGTGAGGATAGCTGGTTGGTGCAAAGGAAGTAGGTAGCTGGTATTGTAACCAGGCTGAGTCCAAAGTCCGTGGAGGTTGTGCCCCCTGGAGGGGGTTTGCTGATGAGAATGAATAGCCCCAGGGAAAATGCTAAGTTTGCAGTTTGGGGTGGAGAGTCTGATGAGAGATAAAAGGGACTGAAGGAGAAGGGGAAGAGTCGTCATGATGTAGGGATAGAGGAATCAGCGGCAGAAAATGTAGCCGCCAAGATTGAAAGTTTGGAAATTAGACGCCAGAAGTTTTTGAGCCGCCAGGATATAGAGTTTCGGATTGAGCGTTTCTGGAATCTTTAGTGACTTTGGGACCAGCGACTTTGGAGGCTTTGTGAGTAGCCAAACGACGGAAACTGCTCGCAGTTTTGTCTTTACTGCAGCCGAAGGAAGAAGGCAGAGGCCCGAAGTGGGCGCCTTCCTAAAATGCGTGAGTGCAGTCTGGGCCTTCTGGCCGCTGTAGTTGCTGTTTGCAGTTTTGCTGGCCTGATGCTGTGCTAGAGCATCACGGCAGTTTTGGGAGCATTTCCAGTTGCATCCTGTGTCATCCTCGTGAGTTGGAACCTGGCCTACACTCTGGCTGTTGTGCTTCTGCAGAAGAAGGAAGACGCCATTTTGGAAACGTGGCCTATTGTTTGGAAGAGGAGCTCCACGTCAGCAGTGGCGGGAAGACGCCACCTTTGTTACTTTTCTGGGACTTAAAGGACTGGTCATTGCTTTAAGTAAGGTAAACGGCCATATGTTGACTTCAGTAATTCTTTGCTTTTTCCCTGTTTGTTAAATAAATCCCAATGTTGTTGTTCCCTAAATCTGAGTAGTGTTGCAAATGTGCGTGTGGGTGCAAAACCAATATAGTGACCAGTAAGCAATTGGGGCACTGCCTTTGGCAATTTTGAAACCCCTTTTGCCCGGTATCAGTTTGATTCTGGTCATCGGGAGTCCTGGGAGGGCTAATCTGGTACGTGGCGCAACACCAGGGTGAGGGGTGGTAGGATGTCAGGAGAGCAGCATCCAGCTTCCAGAAGGAGGCTGGGAGAAACTGAGGCTGGAAAGAATGTGAGACCCTAGTCACTGACTAGGTGCAAGGCAGGGCCCAGATATGGGTACTTAAGGATAGAAAAAGCAGCAGTGACAGCTTGACTTAATCATTGAGGTTTGGGGAGGAGCGTGTCCTGACTGAGGCAGGAGCTAAGTTCTGGATTCTATTGAGCAGGAGTGAAGGAGATTCATTCACTAGGCTGCCACAGTTTGTGGGCTCATAACTATTCCTTTATGTAAGAATTTTTTTTTATTTATTAAGGAAGTGGTAGTTTACTAACACCGTATAGGTATTTCAGGTGTGTTGTCTGTCACCTCAGCAACTGTATACACCATACCAAGTCTCCCATCATGTGACATACTTACTGAGCCTCTTGCTCAGACTTGGACACTCATCGAACAAAGTAGCCCATTTTAGTTTATCATTATTTGTATTAGTGTTTATTTTTTCAGTGTATCGTGTGTCAATCCCTGGCAATTGGATTAATTCTAGAACAACACATAATACTAACTTTCTGAATCTGCAAAACCGAGGACGCCCATGACCTATGGCCACATGTTCAGGATGCCTCTGCAGCCTTCCCGCTCCTATTTCTATGCCAGTAGGTGCCTATCCTCTGGGCTTCCTCAGCCTTCGGTCCATGCTTCTGTCATAGTGTTATCACTTTTTACCTGTCTGTTTCTCTTACCTGATAGTGAGCAGGGCTTTGCATAAGCATAGGGGCTCAGAAATACTTCTTGAAAAAATTTTAAGTAAAAACCCATTTGCACACATCCTCCTAGGACCCCAACTTCTTCTGAAGAATAATCGGGGCACTTTATCCAGGATGTTGGGGCACCTGCTTCTCTCCTCTTGTTCCAATCCCTATTCCTTCCATTCCCAGACACCTGCCTCCTGCTCTGAACAAGTGTTGGAAAGCAAATATGGCAGAAATAAATACCATTCCAGGACTGCCTACACTGCAGGGAGCCCATAAAAGGAGAAGGCCCCTCTAAACTGGAGATCTGTTTATTTTGCAATTAACAAAAGGTCAGGAGGCCTGGCACAGAATCCAAGTGTTACTCTGCTATGTTAGCAAGAATTGTGGGATTTGAAAGTTACTGCTGGGGATTTGGAATTTTTATTATGAATTCCAGGAAGCCAAAGGGTTCTGGGTAATATGTGAATCACAGCAAAGTACTCTGCCATTCTTTGACCCAAAGTCAGCTCAATCTTAGCGATATAACAAGGTCAATAGGTCATGGGGCTCTGATGGGTTACCTTAAAATGACCCCTTTTGAGGATGTAACAGATTATTAATCAGGAGCCATATCAAGGAACTATGGCCAGGGAGGAGCAAGCTTTCAACCTTTGGTTTTTGTTTTTTTTTTTAAAGATTTATTTATTTATACATACAAGCTGGGGTACAGGCCAGAGGCGTGGGGTGGCGAGAGGGTTCACCAGAGCCAGAGTGGGGAGCAGAACAGGCATATCAGAAATACACTGCTGAGGGGAGCAGCGGGCGAGGCAGGAGAGGTCTGCCACGCCATGTGGGATTCTCCCCGGCCGGCCGTCGAACTCGCATCACGCGCTGCCGACAGCTCCACAGCGCAGCGCCCAACCGCTGCGCCACCAGGGAGGCCCAGCTTTCAACCTTTGATTTAGGAGCTGGAAATTTACACTTTTCTTTCTTCTGTAGGGTCCTAAATTGACTTGACATAACTTTAACAGCAACATTTAACTATTGCTCTGCTCACCACATGGAATTATGGCATACTATCTATTCGAAAATCATTATTGAGCACCTACTACATACCAGGTCTTGAACTAGAATGATGGGGACACATGAAAGAATAAGATCTTGTTCTGAGAGTAGTTAAATCCAGTGGGGACACAGACATGAGAACAGAAATTCAGTCAGTTGTTACGGGTGACATGACAGAGTGTGTACCTGGTATGGTGAACCAAAAGGAAAAGAGTGGTCCCTGGTAGCCAGGGAAAGCAGAGGGGCAAGGGAGACCTCAGAGAGTTGTCGCATTTCAGCTCCATGAATAACAGTTCCCTTTAACAAAGAAAAGGACTGCCTGGGATCACCTCCATCTGCTTGGGCTGTGGCACCAATGATCCTGCGTTGACTTATTGAGCACCTACTACACAGGTCTCCTCTTGGCTTCGATCCACGGATCCACTTGTACTCTGGAAATTGGTTTTGAAATTTCAATTGTAAATGTGTGCTTCTCAAATTTGTCACCTTTGCCTTTGAATCTAAAACCCTTATGCTCCTCTAGCCCTTGGCTAATGCATGTGTTTGGTTGCTTCACAATGGAACATTCCTGTACTACATGTGTCATCTCAGAGTGGAAACGTGTACGCTTTTATTTTTTTTAATATTTATTTATTTATGCATACAAGCTGGGGTACAGGCCAGAGGCATGTGGCGGCGAGAGGGCTCAGCAGAACAAGCAGATCGACCAAAATACACTGCTGAGGGGAGCAGAGGGCGAGGCAGGAGAGGTGTGTGGCGCCATGTGGGAATCTTCCTGGCTGGGGATCAAACTTGTGTTGCCGCTGCTGACAGCTCCACAGCACAGAGCTTAACCGCTGTGCCACCAGGGAGGCCCAAAGGGTGTAAGCTTTTAAAGCTGATGTCACAAGGTGCGTGCTGGGAGGTGTGGGATGCTAAAGTATTGGTGTATGAAGCCCGGCTCAGAATACCTTCCCCTTAGCGCCAATCTGCCTTAGTCCCTCAGTCACATTCTCACCTACTGCTTATTTCCAACCTGGTAAACTCCCATCACCCCAGACTTGCAGCTCCCTTGCAATTGATAAGAATCAGCATCAGAGGCATCCTTGTTCCTTTTCTATTCCTGTGGCTCTCAAAAATGCTTTCCCAACAGCAAGTCACAATTCCCGTGATATAGGAAGCAAACACAACTGTCAATTGATATATGTATGAAGTGAAAAACTTATGTAAAACTTCTGTACCTGGCTTATGTCTTCCTGGCAAACTCCAACTACTGCTTACAAACCAGATCCCTTGGCATGATGGGTTCGTACGGGCATTAGAGCTGAAGTGCCCTTTATCTGGCTGGAAGTCCTCATGTAAATATCCCCCTTCCACATATCCCTTAGGTAGCTCACTTACGGTGAGCTTTTTTTCTTTTTGAGCATGTAGTTTATAGCTTGATGATCTTGGGAAACATTATTCAAAAATAACACATTGCAGGTATCACTGAGATCCAAAGGGGTGTTTGAAAGAAGAGAGAGGCTGGCCAGAGCATCTTCTAGGATACTTCTAAGTTATCCCATTGATGAGCAGTTGTGTGTCATGTTTACAAATGAATGAGGGCTGATTTAAGTTGAAATTCATTTTTTTTAAGGATTTATTTATTTATGCATACAAGAGCTGGGGTGTAGGCCAGAGGTGAGGGGGTAGGGGTGAGAGGATTCACCAGAGACAGAGTTGGGAAGCAGAACAGGCATATCTACTGAAATATACTGCTGAGGGGAGCAGCGGGCGAGACTGGAGAGGTCTACTGTGCCATGTGGGAAGCTCCCTGGCCAGGATCAAACTCGTGCTTTGCAGTGACTGGTGATAGCTTCATAGTACTGAGACTTAACCCCTTGTGCCACCAGGGAGGTCCCCAAATTGACATTCATTTAAATGATGACTTGCATAATGCCAAAAGTGGGACAGTGTAAGGCAAACAAAGCTGTTTAGCACTGGGACTGGAAGGGTAGTGCTTATTCTTCTTGTAATGAAACTTTCTAGTGAGAACCAAGGTAAATAACAAGCTGAGAGAGAGAGAAAGAGAGAGAGAGAGAGAGAGAGAGAGAGAGAGAGAGAGAGAGAGAGAGAGACCCTCTTTTTCTTAATCATTTTGCAAACTACTTGAAAATCTGCTTGAGCAAAATCTCATCTATTTGGACTAATAGGGGCAGGGGTAAGCAAACCAATCCGAATTAGTGACAGGTTGGAATTCTGGAATGTTTAAAACATGCCCTTTTATTAGTTGAAGTCTATGTGTACAGTAAGGCAAACTAACTGCTCGTGGTGGTTCCCAAGAGAGACCCTTGAGACCTTGAGACTTGCTTTTGTGAACAGATAAGACCCATTTGTTATCAGCAGTGTCCATTGACTCATGAACAGTACACTGAAGGCCTTCCAGTTTGTTCCTTTAAGGAAATGAAAATGTATTTGTGGCTTAAAGAATGTGGTTGAAGATGTGGTTTAAAGGATCCTGCCCAGCGGACCCTTTCTTCACGGGGAGAGTGTTACAGAGGGGTTGCTCTCGAATCTCACACACACGGTTGGTGGCAACGGAGGAATTGAGGTGTGACTGTACTTGTGGGGGAAGGGGAAGGGGGTTCACCCAGCTGTCTTTGTTAACAGATACTTGGAATGTAGAGTTGGGAGAAATACCCCCATCCTTGCCCCAGGCTCTGTTAGAGTACTTCTGGCACAAAGAATGGGGAGCTCATACCTCTGGAGGTTGTCAGCGCTAATATTTGGAAATGGTTTGCCTTTACTCTCCATTACTTAAGGGGAGGACAGCCCCGTGAGGTCTGCGCGAACGTGCACGTGCCACATCCATGTCTTTTTGCTGCCCCAGCCTTCTCCATTTGGGTGTGAAAGTTAGAAGTTGATCTTAGTTGCCCACCCCCTCCCTCCCTCCCCCCACTGCTTCCTCTTGCATCCTGGGGCCCCTAATCAAAAACAGGAAGCAAACTGTTAGCACCTAAGCAGTTTTGTCCCTTCCTGGGTTATTTGCCTACTCCTAAAGAATTGTGGCAGAGTCTAGTCTCTTGAGAGGCAAAGGAAAAAACTAGAAATTTGGAATGTATGACAAACTATGGCATTGATATATTTTTGAGAACTGAGTCAGGAGCAGCATTCAGCCAAATCACACTGTGGACAGCCTGGCCTCCTTCCATCTCAAAATGCATTCACCTTTGCTCTGTTAGGTAATGTAAATATCCAGCTGACTCTCTGTATCTTAGCGGAATGTTTGTGTTCTCTTGTCTGTACGGCCTTGACATGCCACATCACGAAGGGTCTGTATTACAATGTAAACTCCAGCAAAGGGTTTGCGTTTGTTAATCTTTGTACAGTTCTCACAAAACGGTGTTCAAAATTTTAAAATTGTGATAAATGCATAAAACATAAAATTTGCCATCATAACTTTCTCAGTGTATAGGTCAGTAGTATTAAATATTTCACATTGTTGTGCAACAGGTATCAGAACTTTTTCATCTTGCAAAACTGAAACTCTATACCCATTGTATAGTAATTCTCCACTCCTCCCTCCCCTGCTCCCTGGCCACCAACCATTCTACTCTCTGTGAATTTCATTGCTCTAGACACCTCCTTAAGTGAAATTACGCAGTACTTATCTATTGTGACTGGTTTATCTCACTTAGCATGTCTTCAAGGTTCATCCATGTTGTACTGTGTTCAAATGGCCTTCCTTTTCAAGGCTGAATAATATTCTGTTTGTATGATACAAAACATTGGATAAGTTTTCAGCTTTTGACTGTTGTGGAAAATCTACTATAAACATTGGCATGCTAATAGCTGTTTCAAGTTTCTACCTTCAGTTCTCTTGAGCATATACATAGGAGTGGAATTGCTAGATTTCATATTTTTAATTTTTTGAGTATAAGTGTTTCTTTTAAAAAAAGATTTATTTTATCTATTTATGCATACAAGAGCTGGGGTGTAGGCCAGAGGTGTGGGGGGTGAGAGGAGTGACCAGAGACAGAGTGGGGAGCAGAACAAGCGGATCTACTGAAATACACTGCTGAGGGGAGCAGCGGGCGAGGCAGGAGAGGTCTGCTGTGCCATGTGGGTCAGCTCCCTGGCCAGGGATCAAACTCATGCTGCAGTGGCAGCCCTTAGGTTCATAGTGCTGAGACTTGACCCGTTGCGCCACCAAGGAGACCCCCAGCATAAGTGTTTCTTAGTGAGACTGAGGAGGAAGAGAAACATAAACTCGATGTATTATTATATTTGAGTCTCCCATTTTACCACGGAGGTGCTGAGCTTTAGTGTGTGCTCAGTGCTGTGTCTGGTACAACTTGGGACCTTGTGTTTCCTTCTTTTCTGTCACTATACAACCATCTCCATAAGTGGGGATTGTTGCCCATATTTCTTCTTTACTCCTGAGGTCCCAGAACCTGAGATAGTACCTGGCATTCATTCATTCATGCATTCATTTCTTTGCACATACTATTAAGTATGTCGTATACACCAGCTACAAAATGGTCATGAAAATCAGCGAGGGAGGCAGTGTTTCCTCTCCGCTCGGTTAGTGGGTAGAGCAGATGAAAGAAGGCAACAGGGTCTTTCCCAATCAATCTGCCCTATCAGCTAAACATGTGCAAAGGGGGATAAGGGTGAATATAGTACTGGGAGAGAGCAGCTCAGCTAGAAATACAGATCCGTGGAGGCAGAACCTTCTTCCAAATGGTCTTGGACAGACAACTGTCCATTCACCAATACTGGAACTGTATTGAATTAGGAGGGAGGCAGAGATTAAGACCTCATTATCCAAATAAACTGCTTATCATATCAGGGCACAATCAATCCTTGCCTGAGAGATTTTTTTTTTTTTGGCTTTTGACTTTTGCCTCAAATCTAAATGAGGATATGGGGAGCCACTACTCCCCAAGCAGCACCTTCAAACTCAGGGGCTCAAAATGCTAACCTAAATGTTACCTGGTACCCAGTGATCCCGCTTAGTTCAACAGGGTGGTATTTACAGAATGTTCTCAGGGCTCTCTGGAGCTCATAAAATGGTGCATTCATTTAGCAATGCTCATTTAAGTCCCCTCCTCTAAACTGCCATAATAGATAGGTTTGGAAAAGTTTGGCTGGTCTGGGGCTGGCAGGAAAATATATAGGGTTCCTTACAGTTAAGCTCTCAAAGGCATTTTGCAGTCTCATGCTAGCTCCAAACAGACTGCATTTCTCTCCCTTCCGTGAGCCCCAGAGATTTGCTTTGTCTCTCTTTCTACTTTTAAAGTCATCATCACTGATTTCATTTCTTAGGGTCCTTTTTGCCTCTGGACTGGCCTTTGGGGGTAAGATGTAATCTCTCCAGCCATCCTCTTCTTGCTGTTCTTTCAAACAGCATGGTACCACAAGGGAATAAAAGTCACAATATGGAGAACAGTTATACAAACTCAAGACTTTTCACAAGGTGCTTGTAATCAATGTCCCTGCTTCCTTTCCTTGAAGGTACCCAGAAGCCCCAGTGGTCTCCTGCTGTCTTTTATCTGCGAGGGTGGCGCTCCTTATTGCTTCTAGGATAAGTCTACACTAATTAGCCTAGCATTCAAGGCCCTCTATAAGCAGACTAAGGTCTACCGCTCCATTATTATCTCCCACTCATCTTCCAGTCTACATAAACTGTCTGCTCCCATCAAATGGTCTCCTAATTGTTTCCCCCCCCAAACTATTTTTGTTCCTGTTTCCTGGTCTTTGTTCACATTAATTCCCTCAGGCTCTCTGCTCCCCTTTCTTCAGGGCTTGGAGTCTTACCTTTTGTGACCACCCAGGCCCTTTGGACAGAATTGCTCTCTCCCTGGAATTCCAATAATCCTTCTAGTCTGCGCCACTTGTCTGGGTTTAACACACAGGAGTACATGTGTGTGTGCACGTGTGCTAAAGGCAGGCACTTCTTTATGTCACTAGGACTAACACAGGCCTGTGCGCTGAGTAGGTCCTCAGTAAAATATTTATTTTTAATGATGATGTCATGTTCTCAAAGCCCGCTCTCGCTTTTCCTAGGTAGTGTTTACTAATGTGAATGAAATACTGCTGAGACTTGCTCGTGTTTTTTTTTTTTTTAAAGATGAGGATGGCGATGACTCAGTGGCAAGATCTTTTGGCAGAGAATTCATCTTGAAAATACTTGTATTATCCTAGCAACACACATGTAACAAGGGGAAATAGCTGAAGCAGTCTTGATTTTTAGTAGGCAGCTCTCTCGCTCTCGCTCTCTCTCTTGTTAAGGTGATTGAACATTGGAATGAGCTACAGAGGTAGATTATTGAGAAAATTTGGAAGGGTCGACCATTCATTCAGAGGAAAACTGGAAGGCAAAGTAAAAGAAGGGGGGAAAAGTTTAAGTATGAGGGAGTTGGCATTTTTCCATGGAAAACAGAGACAGGGGGATGAAATCTTTCTCTCTTTTTGCACTTTTTGGTCTCTCAACTATGTATGGCTGCCCCAGTGGAATCAAGGGCTGTGGGGTGGGTGGGGTTCCTTCTTCACTGTTTCGTGGAGCCATCAAGCAGGCCAATAAAATTAAAAAGGCTGCAGATGTTTTACTCCGTGAAGAAGAGACTGGAATACTTGCCGAGTAACTGTTTTTCTGTTCATGTCCATATATATACCTTCAGTCGCAAAGGACACATACAGGCTGACAGTGTTAGCGGTGATATATCTTGCCCAAAGGAGGTCTGAGGTGGGGGAAGGGGGAGAGGGGAAGGACTTGCTATAACAAAGAAGGGGCGTCTGGAGCCAGAAAAAGACAGGCTCACCCAAACGACAGGGCAGGAAGTAAAAGAATAAAGAGAAGTGGTATTGTCTAGTGATGGGTGGCAGCGAGATTTTTGTTGCTGACCATGATGTAACCTATGTAGATGGTGAATTTATAAGGCCGCACGCCTGAAATCAAGTAATGTTATAGCCCAATCTGAGTTCGATAAAACATTATCTGACAAAAAATTCACTAAAGAAAACAGGAAAACAAAGATTAAAATGTTAGCAGGACACTCACTACATAGCGAGCAAGTTGGAAGTTTGTGATTAGATTCTTGGAGAAAAGTATAGACAACGTGAAATGGGTTGCTCAAAAGCTGATGATCGACTCCAACAGAACACTTGGGGCTCAGAAACATCCAATCTCTGACTGTTCATTTATAAAATAATATTAGGTGCCTAAGACAAGGATCTGAATTTTAAATAAGTGTTTCTGCTAATTCTGAAGGGCCAGAAAATTCGGGAAGCACACGCCGGCAACAAATAGGAGTTTCATGAAAGTGACAATAGTAACAAATGATTTCATTTGAAAGACCAAAGTGCTTACTGTCCGCCTGACGCTGTACATACAGGTTCTCATTTCATGCTCATTACAAAACAACCCCATGAAGTAGGAATTACTGTTGTTCACCTCCATTTTACAGATGAACAAACTGAGACTCAGAGAGGTAAGGCTACGAGAGGATAGAGCTGACATGTCAGTATATTGCTCTCCAGAGCCCCTCCTCTGAATTGTTTCACCCTGCTGCCTACAAACAACAAAACACACTAAGCAAAAAGTTCAGAAATATCAGGTAAAATCCACAAGTACATGGCAAAATTTAGATGAAGGGAAAACAAGGGAAGGAAAATCAGGGGCCATTGATTACACAGAAGCAGGCCACACATTTGTCTGGAGCTCTCTAAGAGCCTAAGCAAAAGGGACACGTGTGTTGATTCAGAGCACCCATAAGACAAAAGCAAAAACCTGTCCTCGAGGAGAAACAAAGTTCTGGTAGAATTTCCTGAGCCAAAGTTCCCGTGTGGGTCTCCAAAAGAGAGGAAAGGCTTCTATGGAAAGGATTTTTTCCCCCAAAGGAAAAAGGAAACGTCGCTGTTTATTAATTTTTTTTAAACTTGGGAAAGCAAATGTTTAAAAAAGGAAATCATTCAAATATGGATTATAATATTATTCCCTTGTAAATATGTTTTACAGTTCACACTTTTAAGAATAAAATAGCTACACGTGGAACTATTTTTTTTTATATATTCCTGGTGATCTTAAAGAAAAGGGTGGCTATTTCTCTGGCTGGGATGCCTGAAGGCGAGGACTGGCTTACAGGGGCCCCTTCCAACGGGGCTGTGATTCTATACTTGTAGCTGTGCAAACACTTCTACCTGGGGCAGCTTAGCCAGTCTTAAACCTAAAGACTCAGCACCAGCGGAGGCAATGAATGCTTCCATTGTGAGAATCTTTTCTGATAAAATAAATGTTTTAAAAAAACACACACGCACAATAAAACAAAACCTCCACAACATTCGGGATTAAGACACACCCAAGTAAGACATTTGCTGTAACAAAAGTTTCACTTAGTAAATGCTTGTCACTGCGGATGGAGAGTCAGGGCTGAGGCAACACATTTAGCTCAGAGCCTTTGCCGAAGTCCTTTGTGTCTTAGATGTCAAAGAAATCTTTTCTAAGGGAGCCATCGGCACCACCTCAGGGGCGATGTTTTAAGCCTAATGTGAAAAAGAGAGCTTCTCTAAAACTTCTTATATGATTAACGCGGTTGAATGCCCTTTATGACAAAGCATGGGGAGTGCAAATAAAATTCTCTTCAGGAGGAGACCTTCCTCCTCTCCTTTATTTATTTTTTTGCCTTTCCTTTAAGTCATTCCTTAGCAATGTAAGACAGGAAAAGAACTTCCCCATTTCAGGGGGAGAAAAGCTCAGGGAGTTACAGCTGTGCACTGTAAACAGACCTACCTCAGGACCAGTTGGGTGAAATGGCTCGGAGTAGGCTTCCTCAATGAAGGTAGTGAGACAACAATCCTCAAGAGGCCTGAGACAATCAAATTCGTGTCATTGTGTGCCTCAGGAATTGTGTGCTGTGGGTCTAGCTATTTGATTCCTTGGCCTGCCAGCCAGGATGGCAGGGCCAGGAAGGGAGACACGTGGGAGGTTTCTCTAAAAACACGAAATGAGGTGCTTGCCTCACAACTTCTAGAAGGTGTCACTCTCTGGAGAGCTTGATGGACTGCTACTCGAACAGGTTTTCTCTTTATAAACACAGTCCAGCCGCTTTGGCCTTATCTACTTGATTCCAAAATAGCTCGTCAATTTCATAGCATTCAGGTTGTTTATGTACACACAAGGCCCTTGGAAAATAACCCTTTTCATGTCGCCAAACAGGCATTTTGAAATCAACTAATTGGATGGTTGTCTGAATTCAACTCGTTGTTTTAAAAATAACCAGTTGTTCCACTGAATTACATTTTTTTACCCCCAAGCCAATTGGTGTGTGTAGACAGAGTTTGAGTCAATCCAGATGGCTGGCTGCATTTTTGACTTGAACTGACTGGATGTTTTGCGGTCAGATATATACAGCTCTTGAGAGCCACTGGGGAAATGGAGTAGAAGGGAAGGAAGGTGTAGCAAAGTTAGGAGAAATTATATCAACAAAAGTTTCCATCCTGAGTACTGTGGATCCAGACATTTTGTGCAATCAATTCTCCCTCTCCCTCGACACACAGACTCTCACTCGTGCACGCGCACCACACACACACACACACACACACACACACACACACGTGCGTGCGCGCACACACATACATAGTTAAGAAAACAGAAATAAAGTAATAACATCCCTCCCAGCTGGCTCTGCTCACGGCTGTGGGTCTTTTCTTTCTTTCTCTCCATGAATTTCTTCACTGCTTGGGTGGCCTGTGCAGGGATTCTGGCAACTCAGCTTCATGGGTTTAGCTCCCTCTTAGTTTGACTTTTCCTTCCTGTGGGGAGCTCTCCTTTGAGGGACTCAGTGCTCCTCTCAGTCTGTAAAGGCAAAGCAGGGAGAAGAGGGCTTTGGTCAGATCTGTACCCCCTAGTTCCAAGCATGAGGCCTGACTGACCGGTGGAACCACTTTTCCTAAGGGAAATCGAATTTCCTGTAATGAATGTGATGGTCGTTTTTGGAGTCGATGGATTGGAGAGCGGAGCGGGGTCCTTGGGTTCACTCTGGAAAAGGTTTCCCCAGAGCTCCCTTCAGCGGCACGTGACAAGTTTCTCCATGAGACAGAGACTCAGTTATATTTAAGGAACAGGTTTATTAGGAAAAGAAGTATAGGACACTTGTACAGACACAAGCGGGCAGAAAGAGCTGCCTCGCTGAGGGGCACGTTTGCTAAGAGAGGCCTGCATGGTGCAGGTCACGGGCAGACAGGCAGGCCGCTGCCCTGCAGAGAGACACGGTTGGTAAAGGAAAGCACCTGCATAGGCACAGGTGGGCAGAGTAAATGGCTGTCCCGAATTCTTGCACAGATGGCACCAGTTGGGAGAGGCTCATCTTCCAGGAAGTTTCCTGTTTGCTGGCTAACTAGAGTTAGAAAAGAGACTGGAGATTCTACAGTGGGCTCAATCTCCATATCTTTGCCCCTAGACTGCAGTCTAGCTCCTACCTATGCTTTGTAACTTAGGAGCTGGCACTTAGGGATTGTGCTAATGGTTATGTTGATTTCTTCTACCCCCAGTTCCTTGTGTGGGTCTAGTTCTAATATTATTGTGCGTTATATCTCCTCCATCAAATGCAACTCGCTCTCCCACCCCAGACGTTACTTCTGCATGCTGAGAACTTTGTGTGCTTTGTAGCATCTATGGTCTATATAGATTTGGGGTCACATTCTGCCAGCCTGAAGAAGTGCAATTCAGATGCATTCAAAGGCTACTTCATTCAGACATCACTTTGATTTCTTCGTTTTCCTTACTGATAACGGGATGAAAGTAGAATGGAGACAGAACTTTGCCTGAACTGCCACTGTAGCTCTTTCACTTACAAGGGAGAAAATGTTCTCCAAACATTTAAAATCGAACCACAGGGGTAAGTTTCAAAACATCTTCCACTTTTCCCCAAATTCAGAGTGAATTATATGATAGTGACTCACTTTCTTTTTTATTTATTTATTTATTTATTATTATTTTTTTTTATATAATTACTCACTTTCTACTGCCAACATCGGGCCACTTCTGTCTTGTGCAAAGGTCATTGTTTGCAGTGAAGCCAAGAGCATGTGAAATTTTCTGAAACCTGGCCCTGCCTATATTGTCCCCAACTTTTCTTTCTCATCTAGGAAATCCCAAATGGGCATGTTTTTCATAACATGTCATTTTTCATGCCTGGCTCTTTAAGGTGAGTATCAATTCCCCGGAGCCTTTCAAAGACATCTGGATAACATTCAAAAGTTTTTGCCTGTGACATTTAGGTTTTAAACCACTGCCACATGGCTTGTTGGGATTTCCTTATTTTTTAAGAATTGGAAGTTTATGTGGCTGTCTTTAGTGCTGACCTGCTATGGGACCTTGGGATCATCACCTTACATTTCTGAATTCGGAGGTTTTCTCATCAATATTTTGGGGGTGATAATAATTGCATGTCTGGGTTATTTCATAGGACTGTTTGGAAGAACCATTCAAGTAAGGTATGGGGAAGCCCTTGGCAGGAGAATGAAGTCTCAAACAAATGTATGAGATTCTGAACTAGGATTAGTAGGCAGTGTCAGACCCTTGACTCTCCCTGGTCAGGCCCCAAATTGCCAGTGTGTTACTGTTACTGTAATCCCCTTTGTTGGATTTACTTGTTACTAAAAGATCAACTTCTAAGAAAAAAATGTTCCCTATGGATATACTGTCTTCTTTTTGAGAATCCATAATCATGTTAGTATAGAGATAAGGAAACTTGGCAGGCTTAAAATTCTTTAAATATCAGTGACACTGTGAAGGTATTTAAAGTACACCAGTGATGTACAAGTTCTTTTTGCAGCAAAACTAAGATCTTCTGTTTGGGCTTCAGAATCACGGCTGCTACAGAGGTAACCCTCACTGTTCATAGAAAACTATTCTGGTAATCTCATCTTAGAGTCTAAACCGTTTCTGTGAAAATATGAAACAGGACAATAGATACATTATCCTTCATTCTTTGATTTTTCTCTTTAACTAGTTCAGGGTTTCCCCGTCCTTGAGTGGTCTAGGGGCATCAGACAAACCCCAGATGGTTACGAAACACATGGCCTCCTGCTTTATGTTAGCATCTTGTCTGGCTGCTTGCATGTGATTAAGTGACCTTTTTGCCAGAGGAGCAGTTATGCTGAAGACGATGAACTTTTCGTTCCATATGTGCGATGAATGCTTCCCCCTCGGCACACACTATCAGCCGAGAGACTGGCAGGCATTCCCAGTTGTCAAGAAATCATTGGCCTTTTTCCACTGATGAAGAGTCAAGTCATTACCTAGTGTTGAGGGGGAAAAAAGAAGTAAATATAGCATGATATGTCCATACAGCAGTAACTTAGCAATGCTATGGTATATGGGAGTGTGATTGCAAAGTTTAAAAGTGGGCTAGATCTGGCTGCAGCTGAAGTTTGAAAACTTTTTTTTTCAGAAGTGAATTTGAGCTCCTGTAGTTACATCCAGGAAACACGAGCCATTACTAAGGCTGGGAATTGAGGGTAAGGCCAAAAAAAAAAAAGGTCTGGAAATGTAATTGCAATTGGGAGGCCAAACGACAGAGGTTAAGCCCTGGGAAATGGAAACGCAAATCAGTGTCTGAGAATTCCTGGGTCTGTGGCAGGTCTCTGGCTGGACTCTGGCCATCCCTGAATGCTGCCACTGCTCAGCTCTCACACACCCCACACGGGCCTGTTTTAAGGGAGACTGAAAGTGGACTAAGTTGGAGCCAAGATTTTGGAGTTAAAGGAGAGCTTCTCGGGCATCTGCCCCCTTTAAGTTTAGGAATGCTGGTAAAGCTTGATAATCTGGTACTCCCCAAAGCTGGCAATGTGGCATAATGAAAATCCCAAGATCTCAGTTATGCCTGATCACTCTGGAGGTTAAAAACAAACCTGGAAAATAAGATAAATAAACAAACCTGGATAAAGATGAAGACAAGAATCTCCTCATTGTGTATCTAGTGCTTGCAACATACTGACTTCTCAATGGATGTTGGTAATAAACAGCCCCCAAAGTAATGTTTATTGAAAACAAATAAACAAGCCTGGCTTTGATGACCTTTACAAGATAGCCTTAAGGTTCACAGGATAATATAAATACCTACAATGTGCCAGACACTTTACCTGTATTTAGCTGGTTCTCTCATTTCCCTAGCACACAGAGAAGCTGAAAGATTGTTTAATGAATGCTGGTCGTCTGGTTACCTGCATCCTATAATTAGCATTGTACTATCCTTTTATTATCACAGGGATCTATCTAGCCATCTATTTATTAACCAAGGTTAAGATTTTAATCCTCATTTTGTAAGAGAAGACTAAGCCAGGTAACGCAGCTTATTCAAGATCACCCCACTAGTAAGTAGTAGAACTGGAATTTGAACTCAGGACTATCTGACTTAAGAACCTATGCTCATTGCATCCTGCTGTGCACACTCTTGGGATCACCATGTTGCAACATAAGTTCAAGCAAGTAAATTAGAGGGTGGGTTAAATGGACTGGGAGGGTGAGTACTGAAAGCAAAGGGACATCCTGGGAATGGCTGCTTTAACCTTTGATTCCAAAATTATCATTTGGAGAAAGCAAACTCATGACAGATCTGAACTAATGCAGATCTGAACAAACTAAATGTGTGGATTGGAACTTTCTGTATCATATGTTAAAGAGGAATGGACAAATCCTTACAGTGGATTGTTGTTTTGAAGAAAGTAAGCCCCATGATACCATGCGTATAGGACCAGGACAGTGTCTCACCATTTCTGTATCGTCTCAGTGTAGTTCAAAAATTGAATATGATAAAGCAGAACATCAAGAATAGATCATACTTTGTTTACTATGCCAGGGAAATATACATTTCTGAACGATTTCAAAAGAAAGGATGGACACGGTTTTCAAAGAGAGAAATTAACGCTAGACCCTCCTAAATGTTTACTACCATTATTTCCGAAGAATATAATAATCTGTTATACCCCTAGACAGTGAGATATAGATAAACATAGGTTCTTAGCTGTAGTATTCTATAGTCTTAAAGAGTCAACGTCAAAGCCCCAGTTATTTTTTTAAAAAATCAATGACTTAATATTAAAAATCTGTGATTTAGATTTCTGGTGATAAAAGAAAATATGACAGAAGTATTATATAGCCCAGTCTTACACTATTGCTTGCAACAAGCCTTACTGTGTTGCTTGTTTGGGGCTTACCATGCTGTAGGCACTGTTCTTGATGCTAGGTCAGAAGCGTAAGAATCTTCCTTCAAGGAATTCATAGTCTGAGAAACACACATTTTCAGGGGTAGATGGAATTGTAGAGAGCATGTCGTCCACCATCCTCAATTTACAATCAAGGAGGGTGCAGCTCAGAGATGTTAAGTCACTGGGCCCAGGCTCACAATGGTCAGGGTGGTAGAACTAGAAGTCAGTGCTCATTTCACTGCTGGTCGCCTGCTCTTTCGCTTATTCCAATCTATTTGGGAAGGCAGGATACTTTCACATGAAACAGCTTCAGAACAATAGCAGACAAAAAATTGCTAACAAACCATATGGTATTAACCATAAGTTTCACAGGAGTTAGAGAAGGACTGGAGACATCCAACAGAGCTTAAATCTTCTGAGTAATGACATGCAATTTATTTATGGCAGGGGAGACTTGCTATGCTTCTGACATGCTGTAAGGATGAATGAGATGAAGGCATTCCAAGGAAGCAGTACTTCCCTCTGGATCGTATCATCTTGCTCTAAGAAGGTATGTTTTAGTACACAGGCTAGCATCTCTTTCATTTACAACAGAAAACATGATGTGACTTAGGGGGAAAATAATTGATAAAATAAAATACAAAGGCTATTGAGTTCAATCTCTGTTCTGTAATTTATACCCAGAACTACTGAGAGGCAAAATCTCACGCAAACCATTTTTGCTCTCGTTTGACTATTGCTTACTTAGCCAAAGAAGAAAATGTCCCTATGCTATGATTTTTGTAGGAGAAATCTTCTCGTTAGAAATGTCTTCAAGTGGTCTACCTATTATCAGAAAGTTTTTATGTGTTGAGATTTTGATAGGATCTTTCTATAAATAGGGCATGTAGAAATTGGTTTTTGTAAAGAAAGGCATTTCAGGGCTTTATTTGAAAAACATTTACTAAGTAATTATCACGGACCAAGGCACCGCACACATACTAGGGTGATGCTTCTCAAACTCTCTGTGGTGAGGGGCCTCCCTGGTGGTGCAAAGGGTTAAGTCTCAGCACTATGAAGCTATCGGGCAGCCACTGCAGCAGGAGTTCGATCCCCGGCCAGGGAGCTTCCCACATGGCTCAGCTGTGTACTTCAGCCAGTCTGCCTGTTCTGCTCCCCATTCTGTCTCTGGTGAATCCTCTCACCACTGCACACCTCTGGCCTATGCCCCAGGTCTTGTATGCATAAACAAACAAAAAACTCTCTTTGGTGAAGGGTCCGTTTATTTTATTTTATTTTTTTTTATTTTCTACCTGACATGTATGAGTATTTTGGGAAAATACAACAAAAAGGAATGACTAGAAAACTGAAAAACAAAAACGAAATATTCAGCTGCTTAAAAATAATGATTAGATTCAACAATGGGGCTAACTCATTGTGTGCTTATGAGCGGCAACCATATTGAAATGTTACAAAAGTTTCAAAATGCTTCTTTTCCTTTTTGGTACTTAAACTTATCACAGACCAATCTGTAGCAAAAGGAGCACAGACCAGCACAGGCAAATAGACTGCATTTTGAATAGTACTGAACTAGAGGAAATACAGAGAAGAGACCCCCAAGCTCACATAAAGCTCACAGGTCATGGTGGAAACAAAAAGGTACACATTCATTTGCTCCCCAATATGGCAAGTGTAAGGGTCACCCCAGCTGGTGATGCAGCCAGCATAGAAGACCATGGGTCTGGTTGGTAGGGGATGGAATAGCTTGATGCTGCTCTCCCCTTCCTTTTCTGCAGGTTTCAGCCATGCAGTCTCTCAAGATAACGGGTCCTACTGGAGACCCTATTGGAAAACTATAGAATTAGAAGTAGGGATGGGCATGGCCTTTTTGATGAACTGCTACTTTTGAAATACCCCCAGACTAAGGATTGTGGATGAGGTTTGGGCAGTGGGATGGGAGAGGTCTTTGACAGTGTAAATTGTGTCTGTGGTGGAGTTCTTCCCATATGTTGCTGGTTATTTAGGGACCCCTGGGGATGGGAAAGGGCCCTCATGGAAACAGATCCATGAGAAGTCCACTGTTAGAGGTCAACCATTGGCATATTGGGGAATCTCATCTCTGGAGAATAAGGACCCAGAAAACACTTAGGAAATTACTTATAGGTTCAACATACCTTACATCAACATTGCTAAATTACATTACTTGAACCACTGTAATTTTTGGGTCCACAATAATTCAAAGCAAAACAGAGTATGTGTGAATTGCCATGTGGCGCATAAAGCCACGCCTCAGGCATCCATCACCAACTTTTAGATTTAAACCTACCATACGTGTAAGGTACCAAAAAACCCCTTACATTGTTATAGAAAACCAAATAGCCTCCGCAAGAGACAGAACATGTTAGAGAGACATACAGTATATCTGCCCAATCAAGAAAAAAAATCAATGGACTAGGGGTATGAAGAAATATGTTAGAAATCTAGATCAATATCCCTATACAAACAAAGACAAATAGTGTAATTTTTTATTTGTAGTAATCAACATGATGCCACAAATACACATTTCAATAGTTCCCCCCAAGTCTTAGACCTTAACTTACAAGAACCTCAGTATATCTTGTGGATTTAGTGAGGGCAAAGTGTGGTCTCTGGTCCAAGGAGAGGCGATCCATCCACAACTCCTAATGCAAGCATCTCAGCTGGGCCTATTAATTTTCCATACACAGGGAGCCAAATTCTGCCTGGGATTATTATGCAATTTTCAAAATGGCTTTAAGTCTTTCAACTTACAAAGTTACCATTTACGTGGCACTGGCCTGCTGGCTGGGATGAATGAATGAACACTCTTTCCCAAAGGACCATAATTCATTCTCTGATCATAGCTTATACATTGGGGAGAGTTGGGATCAGTTTGCCTGGCGCCTCCCCTCCCCTCTGCCCCACAAAGGAGTCATACACTGCAAGAGAAGGGGAGACAAGGTGGCTGTGTGCCACGGAGTGCAGAGGTGTGGCTAGGGAGGTGTTGACTGTGAGCAGCACCGGTCTAGCATATAAGCAACCGTCTACATGATGTGATTTCAGGTGCGCCAAAAAAGGCCTCATTGCCCCTCAGTTTAAACACTCCTTTCCCACTGGCGAATGCCTGGAATTCCACAGTTTTTAGAGCTCTGTTCCTCTGGTTTAAAGCTTTGATCCCTGGTAAAACACTCCTAGGTGGGAGCCCCATGATATCGTATCAACCAAATGCACTGTGAGTGGATGAGTTTTAAGGTTTCTTCTTGGAAAGCAGGTTTTGAAGGTGGGGGGGGAGGGGAGGAGATACAGGGTAACTGAGGGGGATGGGGAGAGGGGGCCATCACCTGGGGGGGCAAAGGGAAGTGGGCCCAAGACAAACGCTGTGCGTGTGTGGCCATGTGCAGGGCTGCATAGCAGCCCCTCCCGTGGCGGCAGCTGTTGCGCACCCTTTCTTAACCCTCTCTCAGAAACCTTGATTTATGCTGCTTTTGGGGCCTTGGAAGCAGACTCTCCTCCCAGCTACAGCAAGATAATAGCGGCTGGCTACAGCTGGGAATTCTCGAATTCTTTCAAACTGGAGACTAGGAACGAAAGGTGAAGAAAAGTTCTTCTGGGCCTGCTCTGCTAGGTAGCTTTCCTCTGAGGGCCAAAGAGGGAAATGGGGCCCACTGGTGTCATGGGTGCTTCCAAGTGGGCGTGAAAGCCCACAGTCATGAACTGGAGAACGCGAGCACCAGGCCGAGCAGCACATCCTGATCGTTTCTCTTTGTCTCTTCTCACTGAAGAGTAAGGCTGAGTCACTGACCTGACTTCTACTAGGAGGAAGGGAGCCTGGAAAGGGAAGGCAGTTGCTTACCTAAAAAAGAAAAAGAAAATGCAGTCCTCAATCAGAGTCCCCCATCTGGCCAGTGTACAGTGTGTAAAGTAATAGATTGTGTACTTTGGTTAAGGAATTGGCTTTTCGGCAGTGAAGTTTCATGTCACTAGGTAGTGCAGGCGGCTGTCCGTGCTGTTCTGCCAATTTTCTGGCCCCAAAACCTATTCCTCAGGGACTGTTCCAGGGCCTGAAATTCCATTGTGAGAGTCATCGCTTGCAGTCTGGAAGGCTAGAGGGTCTTTAAGAGGCTTTTATAAAAATGGAAGCACGCCTGAAGCCTCAGAGTTTTATTATCTCCTACCTTAGGTCAGTTAAAGCCTGGAAATAGCTGCTGAGAGGGGGAGAAGTTTTAAGGTCAAAAAAAGATTTCAGAAAACCTCAGCACCAGTTAACCTACAGCCAAGCCCAAATCTTAGTCATTTACATATCACCCCACAAATTTTGTGAAATCCACATATTCTCAGTGCTGCTTAAGACTTTTCTTTAAGTCAGCTAATAGTTCTAATGAAATAAATGGATCACAGCACTCTAGCTCCATGCTAAAGAAATCACAGATTGGATGCACTACTTACATATTATATATATTTTTCTAATTCAGATTAAAATAAATATTTATTCAAATGAAAGCAAAAAATTCACTGGCGCACATACCACTGGGGGGTTCACTCATTTCACTTTGGTACACCCTGCCCTGGCTCACACAAAGTATATCCCATATAAAAGTATCTATTAAAAAATAGATTGCAGTTCCTCTTTTCAAGGTACTCAATAATACCCAGTAGTTGAAAACAACTGTTGCTTTGTAGTTAGTTGCATGAGCTCTGGAAGATCATGAATTTATGGGAGGTCATGTCTTCCTCGGCGAGGTCACGAAATTCAATCAATGCTTGCCTTCCAAGCTGCCCTTTGGTCGCAGGGCTCCACAGGTGGAACATATCAAACTCACCAGCCAAATTATGACTCTTAATTGGTGTTTCTTTTAAAGTGGATATGTCATTTGTCAAATGTTCAATGCAGGCGCAGGCCTAGCCCCAGGCAAAATTATGAAGCAGGAGAAGAATGCCAGATACATAGAGGGCACTCCAGTGTTGGTGGAAAAAAAGAATGAATGAGCCCTCCGTCCTTGACGCCTTCTCTCCCCTCCCCCACGCCCTCAAGCTCACGGTGCCGGTTCAGTTCCATGGATTAAACATCTCTGGGGCCACAGGTCCCGATCATCCTCCAGGAGATTGCTAGAGAGATCTTTTCATAAAGCAAACATGGGAATTTCACACTTTTGAAAATGTCCTTCCCCAGGCTCCTTCCCTGGGCTTCAAGACCAGAAGAGGGCTGCTAATCTGAGCTCCCCAGCCTGAAATCATTACTAGCACCTCCCACGCTAGGCTCTCCCCTCTCAGTCTTTGTTAGGCCTTCTTCTTTTCTCTTGGCACCTTCCCTCCCCCCCACCCCCTTCATTCTTTCTCGCTCTAACTCTTAGGTTTTTCAAGGCTGAGTTGAGGGCAGTAGGGGACATTCTCACTCCTGAGAAGTTTGCCTTGGGCTCTCCTTAGCCCTACCCGCAAGCTGCATTAACATTTCAGCTTGGTTGTCTTCCCCATTGGACTTGTAGCTCTTTTGCATCAGGTACCGCGAGTTCGTCTGTTTGTATCCAACAGTGTCTGGTGCTCAGGAGTTCAAATATTTGTTATGGAATGAACCTAGGAATGAACGAGCTCCTCAGCTACCTTCTGGCTCTTCGGCCTCTCTTTTCAGCATCTCTTGTCCCCTGGCCTCGCAGGCCCTGGAGAATTAGTTCCTGGTGCTACGGCCTCCTCTGTCTTTACTAACAAAACCTTCTCACCTGGATCAGAAGAGACACACCAGATGATAAACAAATTCACACTGAGGTGTTCAATCATTTCGTTATACACGTTTACCGACTTCCTCTATGTGCAAGGTATGGAGCCAAGGGGTGTTCGTGGGGGGTGTTACAAAAAAGATTGCACAGGGCAAAGATCCCTACTTAGGAGCATATAGGTATTCGATTGTCAAAGACCTGGGTTTCAAATGGTGAAACTGAGCTGGATGGGTGGGGATTTGGGTTGAGGAGACCTTTCAAACAACCTTCTACTCTACCTGTAAGATGGGCTAGCTCAGGCTCAATGAGTTTGCTGTGTAAAATGACTTTCCAACGATTAGAACGACTTTAAAGGCCCAGGTTATTTTGCTGTCCCCAGGTCTGCTTTGCTTCCTCAAGGAGCACCGGGGTCTATCTCACGGGACACAGATTCTCTTAACATCCGGGAATAGGTGCGTTCTGACTTGGTGTGGTTCTCCTCAATCTAACCTAGTCAGCCTCTGGAGCTGTCAGTCTTTTTAGGTACAGTCTTCAAAGGTGAAGCGGGCTGGGAACCCCCAGAGTCCCCTGCTGCCCCCGATTGCGACTATTTGTGGGTTGCGTTTACTGGGTTGGGGGAATGGTTCGGCTTCAAGGAAGCTCCTGGGCCAGCAGGAAGGGGTAGATTTGGGGCGCAGGAGGAAGACCTCGCGTGGTTCCGGAGGCCAGGGGCCAGGGGGGCCGGGCTGGAAGGAGGCCTGTGGCGAAGTAGGGAGGGGCACCTCATCCAGGGACCCCCACGGACCCCCAGGGAGGATGGAGAGGTTGCAAAAATCCAGAGGGGAAAAGCCCTCCCGGCTGTAGGCCAATGAGCGGCGGGAAGGAGGAGTGAGGCTGGGGAACTTCTCCTGGAGCCAGTCAGAGGGGACGGCTGCTGGGAAGCCAATCAGCGCGCCCGAGCCTGCAGCCCCTCTGCAGTAGTTCTGCCAGAGCGCCCTGTGGAGAGCGGCGGCGAGCGGGCAGCTGGGTGGGCTGCCAGGAGCCACCGCCCGCGCTCCGTGCCTCCCCTCGCGCCGCCCCCGCTCGGTCCTCGCGCCGCGGCGCCCCCGCCGTCCCCGCCGCCCGGCGCCGCGCACCCCGCAGGCTCGCGGTGCACCGCGGTCGCCGGCCCCGCCGCGCGGCTCCCGGCCCCGCCCCGCCCCGCCCCGCCCGGCCCGGCCCCGCCCCTCTCCGCCCCGCCCCGCCCCGCCCCGCGCCGAGCCCTTCCCGCCCTCGCGCGGCATCCAGGTAGCTGCGAGGAAACTTTTGCGGCGGTTGGGTAGCGGCGCGTCTCCCGCTCCTCCCGGCCCCTGCCAGGCTTGCCGAGTCTCGGGACGGCTCTCGCCCCCGCTGCCACTCTCCCGCGCTCCCCTTGCTCCCCGCCCGGCAGGATGGCCGGGATCGTGCGCACCGCGTGCTTGGTGGTGGCGATGCTGCTCAGCTTGGACTGCCCGGGACGGGCGCAGCCCCCGCCGCCGCCGCCGGACGCCACCTGTCACCAGGTCCGCTCCTTCTTCCAGAGACTGCAGCCCGGACTCAAGTGGGTGCCGGAAACCCCCGTGCCAGGTGAGGAGGAGTCCCTCGCGCGTTCCCCGCGCCGGGTTCGGGGCCGAGACGCCTGGTGACCGCACCCGGGCGCGCTCGCCCGGCGGGGCCGCGGTGGCTCGTGCGCCCTGCAGCCGGGCACCGGGGAGTGGTCGGGTGCCCGCAGCCTGGCCGGCTCCGCTGAGGGAGGGGCGCGAGGAGGGCAGGGGGACCGGGTCCGCCACCCACAGGCTCGCTCTGCTGTCTGGGAAGGTGCGAGTGGAAGGAACGGCGGGGATGGCCTTCTCGCCAGCGCCCATTTTGGGGGCACGGCGGGAAGGTGGGAGCTGATTTCCCCGGGTCTCGGCCCACCGGCGCCCCACCTCCGAGCTGGTGCCTCGGGAATTTGCCACCCTTGCTCACACGGACGTGCCAGAATGTCAGCCTTGGCTGGAGAGCGGCGCTGGCCGTTCTTCCCCCAACCTGCCCCCCACGCCCTCCTATCCGCAGCCTGGGCTCCGGAGGCTCGCGGGCCCAAGTGCAGGCAAAGTTGAGGCCAGATCTTCGACTCCATAGGGGCAGGGAAAGACACGCCGAGGGAAACTTTCGAGCAGGAGGGTCCCCCGAATGAGAAGCAATGACCGCTCTCCTGCAGAAGAGCGTCCCCTTATCTAGGTCGGCCAGATCGCTTCCACAGCGGTGCGGCTGGCCAGGGAGCAGGGGTCCAAAGATGATTTAACTCCTCCCCCTCTCCAATTCATCTGCCCTCTTGACAGGCTGGACCCTGGAGGGGAGACGATTTTAGGTGGAGGAAAGTTTCTCAACGCCTGCCTTTTGTTCTGCACATTCGGATCGCGTTGTAAGGGCAGATTTTAACCTTAGCTGAGGGCTGTCGCTGTCAACAGATGAATATTAATAACCTGGTGCGATTGTCCCGCGGTCGGACTCCTAAAAGCCTGCGTTAGAATCCACCCGGCACAAGTTGCTGCACGGCGGTGCGGGCGAGAAGAGTCGGTTTCAAACAGGTTAATTTTTCAGAGGTGCGCTCGGGAGAAACGGCCGGCGGCATTCACAGGCCGTGAGATGTTTGTGGCCGCCGGGGGCTCTTCCCCACCCGTGCGTTCCAGCGAGGCGCGTGTCCCGCGCTTCGCTCCCGAGGGATCGGGGAGCAGCCCTGGCCCAAACTTGGCTCGTGGCTCTCAGCAAGTCGGGGAGGCGGACCTGAGGGTTGGACCAAGTTGTGAACGCGATGCGCGCCCTGTGGGCGCTGCCAGCGAGCGTTCACTAGCAGGAGGTTACCTAGGCAGCCAGCGCGCCCTGGGCCTTTTCTTTAGGTGGATAAAAAGAGCCGAGCGAGCCTGCTGTTTAGTTGCAAAGGTAATTGGTCACCCTTTTTGGTGACTGAAATACATTTGCGCTTATGTTAAATATTGCTTTGTAGGGTTTCCCTTTCGGGGAGGGTAGAACTACCTCTTCCACTGTTAAGTGTTAATAACGTACCACGTGGGCGTGTGCATGAGCTGTAAGGGGCAACCTATGAATCAGTTCCACAGAGCTGAAACAACAGGCGAATCTCCCTCCCCTCGAAGTGCCACGGTAATTACATTGCTAAGGCCAGAGAACATGCTTTTGTGGATAATGTAAAAATTGGTCCTCGCAGGATGAGCCCCCTCCCTCCCCAAGAAGAATGGGTCCGGGGTGGGGGCCACATTTGGCCGAGGTGAAGCCAGGGAGTAAAGCTTGTGCTGAAAAGAAAAAGACCAGAGGGAAAGCAGATAGTCATTTAGCAACCCCCCTCTACACACACTCCTGCCGGCGCTCGCCCTCCCTCCCCCACCCCAGCTCTCTGGCTTTCTGCCTCCTTGCAGCATCTGTAGAAAAGTATTGGGAGGCCCACACACTGTGTGTATGAGGTTTGGCCTGGGCTCCCTCCCTCCCCCACTTTCTCCCTCCCTCCCAGCTCCCTTACTCAGGGCCTAGGGATGGCCATACTATAGAGAACAGGGACTTGTAATGGAGATTTTTTGGTTCTCTCCAGCTTTTCCCAAACGCCAGAGGAAACACCCCTTCCCAAGGGCCTTCCCCATATAAAAGCAACATTTCCTACTTCACTTCTGTTTATCCAGCACGCGGTGTTGAGCACCTTCTCCCTGGCAGGCGCTGTTCTGACTGTGCTACCCAGGCAGCCGCCATCTCTCCGGGATTTTCTGGGGCAATGTGGATTTCCAATACTCTGTCCTGGCGTGAATCCATGTGTCCTGAATTTCTGTTGGGCCAATATGGTCACTGTAGATATGGCAAACACGGTGAAAATACTAATGTCCATGTGTGGAAAGAGCTTATCAGTATTTCAGAGAAGAGAATGGCAGACTAAATACAATGGCAAGTGCATAATTTCAAAGTGAATAAATGTGTAATTTGCTGCTGTCGATCAGTGGTTGGAAATTGAAAGAGAGCTGCAAATTATTTGATAGTTATGAACCATCAGGCTGGCCGCTTGACTTTTTCCCCCGTCTGTGTTTTAAGGCATGTTCAGTTTGCCCGCGCCACTCACTGTATTAACTGCATTAAGTTTTCCTTGTCCCAGATAAAATAAGATTTGATCACAGGAAGGAGAAATCCTCAAGAATGTCCTGTCTCACTTTGGGGGCACATTTGGGATTGACTGTTAACTTCGGCCATTAGCAGAATTGGGTTAGAATGGTTAAGGTACATTTCTTATGCTAATATGGATGAGACTAAATGGCATTTGGAATCAGCCAGCCTAAAAAATAAATCACTGGTGCTGAAGGGCTACACTAGACTTCCACAAAGCTGATCTAAAGCCTTACAATCTCATGTTCCCATTTCTCTTAGAGTGTTCAATGGCACAGGATAGCAATTCTAAATAGCATGCCCCCAATCCATAGATCTTTTCATACCCTACTCTCCCCCCACCCCACCCTTTAAAAAAAAAGGATTTGTAACTTGGAAAGCACCACAGATGGAAACCAGGCACACAGAGTTAGCATTTGGCAGAAAAATCCATATAACTGACTTTCAGTGCAGCTCTTTTGCCCTTATTTAATTTAGAAAAATTCAGAAAAAAAGCCAATGAGCTCATAAGTCTAGATGTTTATTTTGTTTTGCTTAACCTACCCACAGGCGCAATCAAGAATGGATACAATTTTAGGCAAGAAAAGTGAGCTAGTAATCAGACAATGATGTTTCCAATTGTCTCAAGGGAATGTTACAGAAGTCTGAAAAAAAAATTCCTCTAAACAAAAATCAAGTGTAATTCACTTTATGAATGCCATACACCGCTTTTGGAGGGGGTGGTAAAGGGGATGGGTAGGAATGAGAAAATCAAACAAAACTTGGTAGTGTTGCAACTCCCAAACAATTGAGGAATCTTGCCTTACAGGGCCTTGGAAAGTGCGAGAACCAATCCAGAAGGCCAAATGCCTGCATGGGGAAAGGCCTTGAAGAGCCAAAATTGACTTGGAGTTTCTCAAAATAGATGAAACAACCTAAGATAGAAATCCCATTCTTGAAACAAAGAGAGTTTGATACTTGTTTTAAAAGTGTGAGAACTAGCAACCGGATCTGGGTTGCCAGCTGTGGTTCCCCAATTAATTTGAAGCAGTTCGCGCTCCTAATGTCAGGATAGAGAATAAGAAGTGAGGTGTGTGTGTGTGTGTTGGGGCGGGGGTTCTCTCCTCTTAGTTTGCACTGGACATTCGGGTGAGTAGGGGATTTGTTTAAACTTTGAAAAAGTTGTATTACTGTGTGAGCTTGGAACGTGTGGAGAATTCTTTCAAATGTCGTCTCAATCTATTTGTTCTGCTTATCCTGATGATTGGTACCAAGATGTGTTTTGAGGGAAGGAAGCATCAATCTGATTGAGGAGACAGCTGGTGGTTGGTGGTGCACTGTGACCCAAAAGAAGTCCAAGATTGCCCACTGCTTGGCAGTTCTGTGTTAGGTGCTGGGGGTGCAGCGTGGAGTAGTAAGACACAGCCCCTTTTGTCAAGGCGCTCAGTCTAGTGGGGGAGCAGACAAGTAAACAGGCTGCTCAGGAAACATGTAGGATTAAATAGGGTGAAAAGGGCTAGAAAATACCTCCAGGAAATTGGCTGAAATGGTCACAATAGCCAGCCTGGTCCAGGGAAAAGAACTGAAGAGATGAAGTGGGAGATAGGGAGAAGTCTCTTAATAGGGCCGCCATCTTAAAAAGAGTTTTCTTAATTCCTGGAGCAAATTCAGTTTGTGGGTATTAGGACATACAGGCGTAGGAAGATTGTGATGGCTGCTAGTGACGCAGATGGTGTCAGTTTTGCAGTGTTTTTTTTTTTTTTCTTTCGCTCTTCCTTAGGGGTTGGTAGGTTGTATCGAATATTTTGATGCAATATATTTCAGCATTCTGCTACTTCCATCTTTAGAGGTGCAATGTTTGCTGTTCAGTGTAGCCCCGAAAAGGGCTGCTTATTACCAACCTGGGAGAAAAGAAGCTGGGATTTATCTGCTATGAGACAAGACATAAAATATGTTTTCTTCTTAAATGGCAGCCATCAATGACCACACCAGCTTTAGTGTTTGATGCATATACAAAACCATGGGTCTTAGGAGGTATCTTATTACTCATTTCTAAGAAAATTGAAGATAATCACTTATAACTCGTGCACACGATACATCATTTGGAAAGAATTTCACTGGGGATCATATTGCTCAACTGAAAAGCTCTGGCATGCTGAATTTGTACATTTTTGTGAATGCTTCCTTTTACTCTGATCTCTAGCTTTTTTCTGCATATGGTTATTTGTATGTTTTAGATTATAAGCTTCTTAAAGGGAAAGCACTGCATTCGATGCAGTTTGCACGCCATGCTATAAGCAGTGTAGGGCATCTAGTAAGTAATTGAATATAAAACAATGTTTAGATCATTATGTATTCTCTATGAACTCTCAAATACTTTCATAAGCTACATGTTATCTTACTTATTTTAAGAGTCAGAGTCCAAATTGTTATGGCACATTATTGAGGTGTGAGGACAGACTTTACTGGCCCCATATATTTTGACTGGAGACAGATTCAGCCTCACTCAATTAGCTGATGACGCTTCTCACCGGGCAGAGTTTATTAATGTTGAGTATCCAAAGAACAAACTGAAATTAGCAACATTGTTATGACTGACTTAGTTATCATTGAAGATCAACAATTATTGAATTGTAAGACTCTCTTAAATCAAACTCTCTTTGATTTAATACCAACAGACCTTTCTCACTATGTTGATATTACCATATTCGGGAGTTGAGTTATGACACATGACACATGCATGTACCCGTTGAGGTGCCACACAGGTTTTTATAGCCTGGGGTCAGAATGTGTGTACTGGCTCCATTCAAGAAACCCTGCTGGGTGTGCCAGCATCTATTCAGAACCTAGCCAAGTTTGTAAACAGGTTTGATGTTTTTAGTAATTTAGGGTCTAATGGAAATTGTGGGCAGAAAAAAACCCCACTCATTGCCCATATTTAGCAAATTGACTTGCCTGAAATAGGATCCCCAACTCCCCACTAAGAAATGAGCATCAGAAAATAAAATCCAAGCTATGGGCCCCAGGCTGGCTGTTGGAGACAGCACAAAGTAATGGGGGTTTGCCTTCTGAGATATAATGACAGGAGAACTTGATTCAGAAAGCAAGGTGAAGGTGGCATATCAGCAGAAATAATGCGCATATTGTTTGAAATGCTGTATGTGAAGGGAAGATGTTTCACTGGACTGATAAACTCTCACTGGAACACCTTGTTGAATAGACAGAGGTTTAGTTCTGTATTTCAGAATAGGCCAATTAAAGATGATTATCCAAGTGCTAATAATTAGAAATACTTGTTTGCCCTATTTCAACCAAAAGGAATCCAGACTGATTACCAAGAAAGGCATTTTCCCTTTGCCTCTTTATGTATCACTGGATACAACCTCATTTGAGTTTGTGTTTTTCCTCGGGAGTAGAACAAAGTCAGCGTTAGGACTGAAAGGCGTTGCTCGGGTCCCAAATAGTTAATCACTTCTAGTATCTGAAATTGTATGGATATGCTAGATTAGTAAATCTACTAAGGTCTTTGAAGTATACTTAATAGACTTATATTGATAAATAATTGATAAGGAGGGCTAATTGATAAGGAGGGCAATAAATACAAGTGGAAGTGGCAATAAGAAGGGTCAGGGATATTTAAGTCATTATATAAGAAATCCCTGCCCATGGTACTCCGTCCATCCTACCTGAAATCGAAAGAGCTGCGTTTCTCACAAGTGATTACTTGAAGGTTAGTCTGTATTTCTCAAAAAGTCACACACTGCAGCATGTATTCATTTTTAAAAATCCAGAACAAGGCAAAATGTTTTTTTTTTTTTTGGAAAGAAACTTTAATACAATTAGAAAAGACAGAGAAGACAAAGAATATAGTATCTAAGTCAAGCACCCAACAAGGCAAAATCTTATAGTAGAATTTTAAGTGACCTTTTTCAGTCTGCCTTTTGAAAATCAGTTTATTACTAGAAAATTGGCGCTCCTAATTATGGCATCTTTAAGGTACATGTTCATAATTATCTGTGTCTCCGCTGCTAGGCTGGGATCTCCCTAAGGTTAGGAGCTATATCTTATTTATCTTTTTACCCCCATTGTTAGCAGAGTGCATAGTACACGTAGGAGATACTCAGTAAATATTTGTAAACTAAATGACTGGAGTTAGAACTGTACAGATAAAAAACTTCCATGAAATGAATATGTAAGTAGTTGATTCACTTTTTACTATTATGCTAAAGTTTGGGTTTTTTTTTTCAACAAATAACTACTTTTTCAGGTCAAAAATCCATTTGTCTATAGGTTAAGTGACAAAGGACAATGGTTTAATTCATTTGTGTGCACTATAATTTCTTGGAAGAAGCAGACTAGCCAAATCTTTTAAGAGGTAAGTATTTTTGCTTGTTTACAAGGCTGTTCTAAGTAATTTAATGATAAATATTTCCACATCTGTGTAAATACACATTTTATCTTTGCCTTGCGGATTTGTGGTATTTAGATTTTTGAAAATAATGCAACTCCGTGTCAGTTACAGAAACAGACACTGAAAGTATGCAAGTGTTTCCTCAGTATTTGGTGTTTCTTACCTATAGCATCAAGCCTCATAAATATATATGTAAAAGGACAGAATCCAAAGTGGATTTTCAATTGTGGAAATTTTATTGAAGTAGGATAAAGGGCCTCATGAGAATTCTCTTAATTCCTGTATGCATTAGGGCAAACTTTTAAAGTCAGCTGAGAAAACTCAATTAGTTGGATGGCATGACCCATTGGGAGTTCTTTCAGAGGCCCAAGTAGGAAAGGGGGTAACCAAGCAAGGCATGGTATTCATTTGAAAAATTGATCAGAATTTTATTTGCATACTTTCCTACTTAATTATGGTGCTGCTCCCTTCATGTTGGTACTTACAGCAGGTATCATGGCATCCTGGGATTTTCCATTGTTCGTTGTCAAATTTTGGTTTAGGTGAATGAAGCTGAGAGAAATACAGTGAAGAAAGAGTTAGCACGATGGAGACAGACACACACCCACACCCACACACAAGTAAGCACAGAAATTCGCATGTGGGAAGAGATAATACAGAGATGTGTCCCAATTGCATTTGCCTCCCAGAAATACCTTCCCTGTATTTCTGCGCACTTAGCCTCTATGTTTGTTGATGTGTACCGCTAGACCCTGTGCTCATTGTATCCAGGAGCCATGTTTGCGTCATCATGCTATCTTTCAGAGTGGTGAGTAGAGTGCCATGTACAGAGTTATTAATAAAGGTTGGAATGAATTTAGAATAAACACCTAAAGACAAGGCGCAGCGAACTTGATCACTCTGAGACCCTCAGATGTTAAATCGCTAGTGGACGGCTGATTCTCTGTATGAATCGTCTAAGTTGATCCACAGCAAAGACTGAGGAAAGGGTGGTGGAATTGAAGTGTAGCTGTCGATTCTTTTGGCTCTGGGAACCTTGTTGCCTCTCCTTCAAAACCAAAGTTTGAGGAGGAAGTGACAAGGAGAGAGAAATTCTTAACTGCAGGTTTATCTAAATGTGATGTTTGGGTATGTGTTTTTAAATACACACACATATAAATATATATTTGTTATTTCGATAGCAACAATTAATTATGTGTTATTTAAACTGTTTGAAAGTTTTGTTACTTGTAGCAGTGGGTGGTCTTTCTCAATCATACCTTACATCTGGGTCATGAAAGCCTGGCTTTCATGTATCTTATATATAAACAGTGCAGCCCCTCATAAAGGCATAACGTGTTTACAGGTTCTGAGTTCTACTGAGCTACCTGGTTTCCTCCTCCAGTCATATATTTGTACACTCATACCTAAATGCCTGTATAATATCCCTATATCTGTGGATGGCCTTAATAATCCAGAGAATATGCCTAACTTACCCTGAGAAAAGCTACAGGGAACAGCTTTGCAGAGTGGGTGTAAACTATTTTCAGTTGGATTGGCCCCAAAGTGTTGCCGAGTTAATTGGCACAGATATCACTGAGCTACTGCTCATTTCTCAAGTTCCGTCGTCTCCCCAAGTACAGCGATGCGATGCTTGTTAAAGTAGTGACGGTCAACCCACACTGTACACTTGGCTCATTTCGGAGAACTACTAGCCCTGGCTGCTTTGTGTGTTGAGCTCCATTGAAAGGGGAATGTGACCCAAGAGGCAGTTTCCAGTTGGGTTTTGTGGAGTGATTGTATTGGGGACTATATTTACCTGTTTTGGGAAACAGAAAATCTCAGAAAACAAACCTACTGGTAATAAACTTTGTTCTCTCTGCATAAATATTTAAATGTTTTTCATTTACTCTTTACCCACATTTATTGAGCATGGTTTTATGCGAGGTACTGAGCTAGGAGCTGATGAATAAGATAAAATCACTGCCCAGGAAAGGAGCCAGATGAAGGAGACTGGGAGTCAGGGCAGCACAGTGGGAGCCACCATGGAGGTGGGCATCCTGGGGGCCCCAGGGGCTGTTGAGCTACGGAGGAGGGCGGCCTAGTTGCCTTAAGTGGGCAGTAGTGTAGAGTATGTGCGAGGGTACAGAGTTAAGCGACAAAATGACGTGTTTGTTGGACTAGGATAGTTGATCGGTCGGAACACAGATGTGGGGACAGTGGAGAAAAGATTAACTGTGAAGATTTATTTATTTTTGCATACAAGCTGGGGCACAGGTCAGAGGCATGGGGCGGCGAGAGGGATCACCAGATACAGAGTGGGGAGCAGAACAGGCAGATCAACAGAAGTACACTGCTGAGGGGAGCAGCGGGCGAGGCAGGAGAGGTCTGCTGTGCCATGTGGGAAGCTTCCCGCCCTGGCATCAAATTCTCATTGCTGCTGCTGACAGCTCCACAGCGCAGCGCTTAACCCGCTGTGCCACCAGGGAGGCCCAAGATGAACTATGAAAGTGGGCAGGATATGCTGAGGGGTTGTCTTGGGTTGTATCCAAGGTTGTTGAAGAGTCATGGAAACATTTAAGAAGATAAATAACTGAAAGTTATTCAGTCTGGAGGATGGCTGAAGAGTGAGTGGTAGTAGGGAGCTTCAGTAATTCAGGCGAAAAGATGGGCAGTAAGGAGGAGAATAAAAGATAAAGTTGAGAGACTAGAGGAAGTAGAGTTGACATAATTTGTGAGGACAGAAGGCTGAATCTAGATCCTTTCCTGGGTGGTGGGGCTATGGCTCATGATAGGTACTCAGTAAGTATTTGTTGAATAAATGAGTGAAGTATAAGAGGAACATATTTTTAAGGGGTAAAGTAATGAGGGGTCCTTTGCTCTTGGAGGAATAAATGTCTGCTAGGTAGATGAGGTTGTATTTTGGATCCTAGAAGCAGAGAAATCAGGGCTGGAGGTACTTACTTGGACATTATCAGCATATTAGATGATAATTGAAACTCTGGGAATAGATGAGATCACTGGGAAAGAGTGTATATAATCTTTTGGAGTTTAGGAGAAGCATAGTTGGGACTCATCAGCATATAGGCTTAAGTTGGAAGTCATGGGTGTGGATGATATTTTCCAGGCTTTTCCATGTGACATGTCTTAAAAATGTATTTTGCCAACATCTGGTAATTTAAAAAAAAAACTGCCAAAGACTTCAAGAACTGTCTTGATTAAGAGAAAGTATGAGTATATGTTGTCATGGTCCAAGATTTCACAAATAAGATAATGTATTACCAAACACACATGCAAGTGCATGCACATGTGTGTGCGCACATACAGAGACTTCCATGTAAAGAAATACATTAGAATCAAGGGATCAGATTTCTATTATTTTTGATAGCAGTAATGAATACTTCGTGTTATTTAAACTGTTTGAAAGTTAATTGTTATTTTTAGCAGTGGGTGGTCTTTCACAGTCATGCCTTACATTGGTGTTGTGAACGCCTTGCTTTTATGTATCTCATGGACAAACAGTGCGAGTGCTCAAAGTGTCTGCAGTTCTGAGTTTCACTGACCTACTTGGTTCCAACATGGAGGCCTGTTGGGACCTCCAATTGGGGAGCACTCTCCCACTTTGGAGAACGAAAGCTGTACTACTGTATTGCTTCTGGAGCTCTGGTCTCTAAGCCACTTCAGATTGGGCCCTGCTGGCTAGTCTCAGAACATGTGGTTTCAAGTGAATGCTATGAATGTGTGTAATTGGGCTGATCTTAAGTGTCAATAGAGATGTAATAATTTTTTGCTTGTGGGTGGAGAGAGGGTTATATAATTTTCTGTTTCTTTTCCGTGAATGGTTTCTTTAATTTTTCTGCTGTTTGAGAGATTCCTTCTTCAGGGTTTCCACATTCATTCAACATAAGCTTGAAACTCCTTGTTCTCCAGTAGATGTTATGAGGCCACTTTTAGATGATGGAATAGCTTGGAAGGGCCAAGAGGGAAGATCATGCAGATCATTTACTGAGTGCCTACTTTGTGCCAGTTGCTTCTTATTTAACCCCTCATTTCATCTACAGAGCAAATCTGAAAGGTAGGTGGTGTCATCTCCATTTTACAGATGAAGAAACTGAGGTCCTGAAAGATTGATGTTCCCAAAGGTTGTAGAAGTGGTGGAGCCAGGCTTTTGCATCCAGAATTGCCTCACTCTATTATTCGTGCTTTTTCTAGTATACCCATTGGATTATGAGGGAAAGGAATATGGTCTGGTTGTAAAGTATCTGATTTAAATTCCCACACTCCTTTGACTTTTGGGACATTGTATACTCTGGGTTCCCCTCCTGCTTGTAAAGCTGGTTCTGACCGTGCTTGTTTGCCCTCTCCTTCCCACCCTTTATTAGTTGCAAGTGTTCCAGTAGCATTTGTCCTTTGCCCTTTCTGTTCTGTCTTTGTTCATTCCCACATCCATTCCCATGACTTCATTGTCTTTACTCCCCTATTGCTTTCCAGCCCAATTTGCCAGTGGCCTGCTGGATATCTCCATCCAGCCGTCCTGCCAGTGCTTCACTGTCAAGAGTCAAAAATGACTCCATTTTCTTTTTCTATTAGCACAAACCTGCCTTTCTCCAACATTCTACATTTCTGGTGGTAGCTCCTCTTTCTGGTACCCAGACTTGATACCTTAAAATCACCTGTGACTTCTCTTTTTACAAATACCACCCCAAGTTAAATGGCTGGATCCAGAAAATCTGCCTCCATCATCTCTCTTACTCTCACCCCCCAGCGGGCGTGCCCACTATTGAACAGGAGGTTAAGCCATCACTGGAATAATCACGCAGTTGTCTGTCTCCAAGCCTTTGCCTGTAGATCATCTGCCTGCTGCAGTCTTACCTGTGTTTCAAGGTGTCTGGGCGGTGCCATCTTATTCATGAAGGGTTCCCCATGAGGAGGTCTGCTCACTTCTCCTTTGAACACCGCTTTTGCTGCCCTTCTCCTATGGCCTGGACTCTCGGTCTTGTAATAATTGATGTACTTGACTTTTTTCTTCTTGTTCCTTTAAGTGTGGTCTGTAGGCAGTGAGCATCAGTACCAGCTGGGAGCTTAACAAATGCACAGTCTCAGGCCCCACCCCAGACCTACTGTGTCAGAGTTTGCATACTTAAAACAATATTCCCAGGTGATTTGTATGTAATATTTGAGAAATACTACTTCTGAGGTAAGACCCTTGAGGGTCGGAACTTTGCAGCACTTACGAGAAGGTCTTGCACATGAGAGCTCAGTGTTTTGATTCCCCACATTTGTGCTGAGCTTTGGCTTTTCAGTCCATTGATGTGATCTCAGAGGCCTGTAATGTATGGGGCAGTAAGGGAGGAAAAAAGGGAGGGAGGAAGGGGAAGGAGAGAGAGAGAGCTTCAGGGGGAGGGGGGAGAATGTGAGAATTAAGGTACGAGAACCTTGAGGATCTTTGTGGCTAACAACTTTGGGATGAGTTTGGATAACAGTCTTTGCCCTCAGGGATGAATAGAACCTCCAGCTAGGCCTTGGCTTAATTTGATTGGCCATCGAAAAATATCTTTTAAGGTCACTTTGCTCTTACCTTAGGGGCCCATGGTTTCCCACTTTCTCTTTTGCTGGCATTCTGGGGTGTATCTTCTCTGGACATCCCAGAAGTCCAAGTGGAACTTTTGAAGAGTTTCAAAGGACCGTGGAAGAGCTGTGCTCTGAGCTTCCAGTAGTCCCTTCTGTTTTCAGAAACAGACTTTCTGCTTTGTTTTCAAACTTCAAAGTTTATTTCTGAAATAAAGGTCTCTTTCCCCCCCATGGAATTCTGAAGGTTTTATACAAGTGTTAATTTCTAAAACCTAAGTCATTTCTTGCCTTTGAAACTTCAGTGCTGTGGGTCAATTTAATAACGTTGCCTGAGGTTCTTTTGGCCTTCAAAAGCTGTCAGATTGCCTTCTCTTTGTTCTCTGAGAGAGTAAGGTTGCCTCCTTCACAAAGCCTGAAGGTGACGTCCTAGGAAGCAGCATTTATTCAGTCATTCCCAGTCTTCTCCCACCCCTCAACAACATGCAGTTTTATTTCCACATTAGGTCCTCGTGGCAATAAGACCCACTAGCAACTAACAGTTCTGGGTAAAATTTCCAAAAAGCTCATCATTTCAGAGTCGTGAGAAGTTGCTCCCACCACTCTGCCACCCGTATCTTTTCTGGGGCTCAGAATCCCTCCCAGTCTACAAGAGCCCTCCCTCCTTTCATTGTCTGCCTGACTGCACCCCCCCCCCATCTTCCCCTTTCACCTTCCTGCTTCCACCCTCACACTCTCTCTCAACTGGTTATAATTTAGAACAGAAGGTGTTTTATGGTTTGTTATATTTATTGAATGGTTTTGTGTTTCTTGTTCTGTAAAAAAAAGTACATGAGTGGAATGTTTTCTATTTTCCCTGTATTTTAGTTTTAAGTTGTTTCCTTTTCCTACCACTCCTTTTTCATCCCCCATCTCCCTCTACCTCCTCCACATCTGCCTGCCCTCAGTGATTCTGGAGAGAAAACAGGCTTCCCATTTCTGCCCACATATTTGGTTTGGGTACCTGGTTACTTCCCTTGGGATATTGCGAAATTCGATTCCTTAGTTAGTTTGGAAATGAAGAGCTTTAAAATACACGGATGAATTTACATTCCACTTTCTAAGAACTGAGCCTTTTTTTTCTAGTGCAGATAGGACAAGGCTAAATATATCTGACTCCAATGTCTCAGATCATTGCTATGTAGTTTACATTCTCTCTCACTTTGTCATAATTCTCAATGAATGCAAATTGCATCTTTGTTCTTAGAAATCTCTTTTCATAGAATGCCTTTCCTTTTTCTAAAGATAAGGGAGCCTCTTTGAAACTCTGCTTGGTAGTGGGGGAGAGCTGACACCTAGCTTGTAGGCTAACCAAATGATAGACTGTTTTTCCCCTGATGAAGTTGTCAGATTTCAGGGATATTGTTTCTCTTGCAGGATTTTATTGTCCTAGTTTCAAATTTGACTTCAGGTTAGCGAGTTTATTCCAATTGGACTATTCCTTAGTATTTTTTTTCTTTGTCTTTACACTTATGGGGGATCTTTTGTTTGTCCTGTTTCTATTTTCTCTACCAAGCTTGGCCAAGGTTGTTAGGTTATGCACTTACATATAAATATTTAACAAGATAAGTTAGACAAAATGTGCTCGAAGATCCTTCAGCCCTCCCCCCGCCCCCAAGCCCAGCTCAGTTTTTGTGTAGAGTCACAGATGGTTGCTTTATCTCAGATGTTTAGATTTAGAGGACATTCCTTTGCACTTTGCTTGATGTACACAATGAAATGGAAGCTTTTGAGTCGATCTCGACTACCAAAATGGTGGTAGCACTGAGGAACGGATAACATTATGTTCCTCTTCCTTTTTTTGCCTAACTAGTGCCCCAGACACCCCTAAGCCAGAGAGTTTTAGGTATGAGATTTTGTGTTTTGTAAGAAAATATTTTGGATAAAGACTCATGCTCTCAAGTCAGGAATAACAATTAGTACCATTCATTAATCAGGGGCCTGTTTTGACTTTGAGTCCTGGCTAGGAAATATAAACTGTGAAAGTCACACATATATATGAACCTCAGGCAAATTTATGACTTGTCAGCCTTTTAAGGTTAAATTCTTAACCCCAAATCGGGGCTGGCTTTATATGTGGAGTCCGGCACATTCCTCTGGGCCACTGAACCACCCCCCTCCTCAGCCCTTCGCTTAACAGCAGCTAATGGCCTAATGAGCAAGAAGGATTTTTGCCTCTTATCAGCTGCCTAAACGGCAACCGGAAGGCTGATATACAAAGTGCAGGTTAAAACCTGAGTTCTTGAACTAAAAAACTACAGGGTTAGTTTAAAACTCTGGCCATGTGCTATCTCCATAGTCATCAATACGTATCAATAAAGGAGCCGCTGGACACAAGGTCAAATAAATCGTAATAGTTGTCAGAAGTATGAACAGTCTAATTAATTTTGCTAATAGTTCTTTCTTGTCTAGTTCTTCTATAAATAGGCGTCATATAGTCTTTAATGAGCTTCAGTCTGTGCCTGGAGGTTGTTATGGTCTTGTGGGCACGTTTGATTGTCAGATGGTGGTGATGATGGAGGCAAGGATATTTATATTTTGGCCAAATTTTGGAAGGGGCTGCCAAGTAAAGGTGAATAGATATCTACCAATACTTTAATTTCCTTTTAAACTGAGTTTTTGAATCACTGTGCACTCAAATGGCCACGGAATCAGAGAAGGCTTTGTGCCTCCTCAGACCTTTTATAAAGAGAAAGAACCTTTGCTGGTTTCTTAGATCCACTTGGAATCTGGGTTCAGACTCACAGAATAAATATCTTAGGGTGTTTAGTGCCCATCCCAGTGAAAGCCCCTTCACTTACATCTTCTGCATTTGCATTTTTTCAGAGACAATAATGAAAACATTTTTTTTTTCAGATTCCGTTGGGTTATCGAAAATCCTATTTACATAAACAGGCATTGTTGTGGCTTAGGGAAGAATGTGGGGTCCCATTCTTTGGCTCCTTGTATATCTTTGCTAAGGCTTGTCTAAATAGAAGGCATGATGCTTTAGTCTAAGCAGCTTTTCTCATTTAGGTAAGCAGGGTGGTTTGAAATTTCAGTTTACTAGATAATTAAGTCTCTTCTTAATTATTTCAGGCATGCAGGTTGCTCTCTTGATAGTAAAGACCCTAAAAGTCTAGTAATCTCCTCAGGCATCCATTTGGTAATAAAATCCTGTGCGTTTTCAGGGGTTCATTTTCATGACAATTGTTCCTCCCCCACCCCCACCCTGAAGAAATTCTGCTGTCTTTGAGGGTCTTGGTCCCGCAGTTGCAAAAGCTCACTTTACCAATGTATAAGGGTGTTGCTGGAATTCCTGGACCGAAAGGAAATTTAAATGTATTCAGATTCATGCTCATTACACAGCTTTCATTTAGAGATTTTTAATAGCCTTGTCATATTTCTCAGAAATCATCTGCCTGACTTTGCCAGGCTTGGTTTTCTGCCCTGAATGAAAAACTGAAGATCAGCAAAAGTGCAGCCTAACTAGCCCCCCATTCAGTCCTTTCTGGGGGGGGGAGGGAGGGGGAGAGAGAGAGAGAACACCCCCCCCATAGGTGATCTGGTGTAGGGGGAGGTGGGAAAAACCTAAAAAAAAAAAAAAGCCCAGGCCGCCTTCACATCTGCTAGTCATTCCCACGGGTGGACTTCAATTCAGCAAGTTTTTATTGAGCACCTGTGGTGGGGGTGGTGCTAATAATCGTTACCATTTATTGAGCCAGGCACTGTGCTAAGCCCTTTATGGACACTATCCCATTTAATGCTTACAACAGCACTACCAGGTGGGTACTATTAGTTCTCTCATTTTACAGACGAGGAAACTGAGGTTTAGCGACGTTTAGTGACTTGTCCGAGGCCGAATAGCTAGAAAATGAATTAAACCCACTTGGTCTGGTGCCAGAGCCATGTTCCTAATATTACTCTTGTGATGGATTCACCATTTCTAGAAATGACTCCCAAAACCAGTTTGGAGAACACAATATATGTGAGATGGTTGGGGATTCAAGTCAAATACTTCACTTTCTCTGCTCATAGTTGGGGAGGCAGACATGTAGACAGAGGAGACATGTAGACATGTGTACAGGTATGGGGACAGGCGGGGAATGGAGGAGGGCCTGGAAGAGCAGTGGCTTGAGCCTGTGGGAATCAGCATCCCGAGGGGAGCTCAGCAGCCTGGGGTCACGGGCACTTGATTTTCCTGTTCAGTGAAGGAGGTCATCTTTTCAGAGTTGAGCTGCCTCTGTGGTTGGCGTCTGCTGGTTTCCTTTCCTGCTCCAGCTCACTGTGACATCAGCTGCCTTAACCCAGCAGTCTTTAGGCTTGCATGGCCAGTGTAGTTTGGGAGAATTGGCCCATGTTCTGCGGCACTGTTTCCCCTTTGTTTTAGTTCTCCCTTAAAAATAAAAGTACAAATTAAATCAGGCTGATATGCCTGAGCCAGGTTGTCTGGAGGTCTTGAGAGGCGTAGCTTTCTGCAGGCAGGTCATAGGAGACTAGCAGCCTGCAGGAGACCCTGGGTCCAGGGTTGGCTCATCAGTGTGATGAGGGCTCTCCCCAGCACTGCCTCTTGGAGCCCACACTGGGCTCTGGAGAGCTCTGGGTCTGACTCACCCACGACTTGGCAGCAAAATGAAGTTACCATTAGCAATTTGAGTTTTTCAATGAAATCATGGGAATGGAGGAGAAATCCTCAAATCACCTGTTTGAGTAATATGTTTTTGTTTTTTCACAGCTCCTGAAAAAAGCAAGGAGGAAAAAGATCTTAACTGAGCATCATTGAAAAGTCTCTTATGTATTGCATTAATAACTTAGATCTTCTGCGGTTTTAGGAACTCTTTGGTTCAGAGTAAAGCGAACTCACCAATGTATGTGTGTTTAAAAACAATATCCTTTAGCTTTCAACCTCAGCTCACCAAGAGCTTCTTGTCTTCGTTTCCTAGAGCGGCTGTGCATGGGTTTGCTTGCCAACTCCCTTCCTTCATTAAATCTCTTGTGCAAAAGGGGCTGCCACCAAGTCTAGACTTCAGCAACATTCAGGAGGAGGGCCCATTAGTGAGGATTTTCATTCATATTACACGAGGGTGGGAGGAGGAGGAGGAGGAAAATCTGTCCTTCCCAGTCCTTCAGATACTCAAGTTCTGGCACAACAGTATGTGGAAGATGTATAAAATTACTGGAGCATTTACACAGCTATTCCCCAAGATGGCATAAATGCCACAGCACTAGAGCATGTCAGTATAGACACTCAGGTCAGCCGAAGGGGAGGAAGAAGGAAAACATCAGTAACTTTGCTTCTCACTCAGGTATTGAGAGTGAGTGTGATTTTCTTTTGGTTGTGTTTTGCTCCAGTGCCAGGTGTATGTTGAGCTAACAAGGCAACTCACTCCCTCTTCTACAGGTTCCTATCACAGGAACGGGAAAAGATAAAGTAGAGGGCACAGATTATTTACAGTGGCTGAGAATGTAATTACAAGGTGCAATGGCTTGAAACTGAAATTTAGGTTAGCCATTAGAGCCAGGAGAAGCATCTTAACAGTAGGGCAGTTGGGTATGGGAAAGATTTGCCTGAGAGCTGGTTGAACAGCATCTTCGTAAATGCTGGGGACTAGGGCGGGTGTAATGTGAAGAAGAAACCCTACCGACTTCACAACTGGGCTGGAGGCCCAGGCTGATAGGCCTCTCCTGTTGTTGCCTAGCTCTCTGGTGATTATTTGCTAATAGTTTGTAACATTTTTTTCATGTATGCAAAATATGCGTAATTTGTTCAAAGCATAAGAACACAAATGGACTTGAGCCATGAGAAGGAGTCTGTTTCCTAACAGACTTTCTAGAATGTGGGCCAAGCACTGAGGCAATATGATCAGATTTTTTTTCCTTTCTTCTGCAAGGCTTCTTCCTTCTTATAGGAAGGGGCTCTGGCTGTTAATGTAACATTTGGGCTCTGACCCCAGATAAAATATAGGTCTGCTGCCTTTTATCTTTTTATTAATCTTTCCTTTTTGACATTGTCCCTGGTCCCTATCCATGTGTTCTGGATTGCCTCCCTCCTCCTTCTCTCCTGCAGCTGGAAGATCCTAAGTAAATTCTTTTATTTTTAAAGATTTTTTAAAAAGATTTATTTATTTATGCGTACAAGGACTGGGGTGTAGGCCAGAGGTGTGGGGGTGGTGAGAGGATTAACCAGAGACAGTGGGGAGCAAAACAGGCGGATTGACTGAAGTACACTGCTGAGGGGAGCAGCGGGTGAGGAAGGAGAGGTCTGCTGTGCCAGGTATTGAACTTGTGCTGCAGTGGCTGCGGATAGTTTCATAGTGCTGAGACTTAACCCGTTGTGCCACCAGGGAGGTCCCCCAAGTAAATTCTTTGGCCTTCAGGATATGAGGGGATTACTCGAGGATTACACTTAGAGACAACATCCGACGAAATTGCTTTGGTTAAGCGGTAGCTCACCTAGGATGAAACATTTGTGTGTTACTAGTCAGATTTTAGCGGGGGGAGAGCAAGAGAGGCAAGAGAGGTGAGTATATTAGTTTCCTAGGGTTGCTGTAACAAATTACCTGAAGTTTGGTCAATTAAGACAACAGAAATGGCCCTGTTATAAGTGAAACCATT
>PVIJ01000178.1:145840-179214 GCA_004024925.1 Scalopus aquaticus
ATCCCCTCTAATTCCATCCATGTCACTGCAAATTGCATGTGTTTATCTTCTTTGAATGCTGAATAGTATTCCATTGTGTATATGTACCACATCTTCTGGATCCAATCATCTATTTTTGGACATCTGGGTTGCTTCCATACCTTTGCTATTGTGAACAGTGCCGCAATGAACATACGGGTGCATGTATCCTTTCGGATTACTGTTTTTGTGTCCTTTGGGTATAAGGAAACCAAATAGGAGAGAGACACTCAGCGGGTGGGGGGAGGGGAGGATAAGGGCACAAAATGGAATAGAAAAGAACACAAGGGACCATGGAGATGGATCACGGGTGAATTGGTGGTGGGCTACCCAAGGGGAATACAAAATGTAAAAGACATGAAAAAAACAGTAATAAAAGAAGACAACAGAAATGGATTCTCTGGAGGTTCTGGAGGTCAGAAGTCCCAAATCTAGGTGTCAGCAGGACTGTGCTCTTTCCAGAGGCTCTCGGAGAGAAACTTCTCTTGGCTCTTCCGACGGCTGTGGCTCCAGGTGTCCCTTGCCGGTGGTGACAGGACTCCAGTCTCTTCCTGTCTTCACAGGACTGTTGATTTTCTCCCTGTGTCTCTCCTCTGTGCATCTCTTATGAGAACACTTGTCATTGGATTCAGGTGTCACCCAGATTTCATCCCAAGATCTTTAATGACATCTGCACAGACCCTTTTTCCAAACATCAGCAATACCACAAGGAGGAGTCCTGTTCACAGGTTCCAGAAGTCAGGACGTGGCCATATCTCTTGGGGGCCCCCATTTAACCATCTGCAGAAGAGACCTTTCTGGTCTCTTAAGTCATAGCAATTTACCAGAGCTCTCTAAAGGGATCTTGCTCTAGGGAAGTTTAAAGTTTGTTCCAAAATTTCAGTGTTTTTCTTGTGAGGGATGTGGGTGGCAACTGCTGTTAGCCCATCTTATCTTCCAAATGGTTAAATTGAGGACCTGAGCAATGAAATGACTTACCCAAGTCATTCTGTTTGGATCAGAAGAACTTCGAAACAGCATAGGCTACCATGTTGCTCAGCCTGGAATTTATCTTTTAGGGGTTATTATTTTTATTGTGGAAATAATGGTTTACAACACTGTATATAATTTGGGGGTATAGGTTCACACTTCAATTGTATGTTTTAACACCACTTGACTTTATGACTTAAATCATGACTCTTGCTGGATTTTTTTTTCCTTAATTTTTTTTCCTAAACGCTTTAGCTATGGGGGGCCTCCCTGGTGGCACAAGGGTTAAGTCTCAGCCTATGAAGCTGTCCACAGCCACTGCAGCATGAGATCGATCCCCAGCCAGGGAGCTTCCCACATGGTGCAGCAGACCTCTCCTGTCTCGCCCGCTGCTCCCCTCAGCAGTGTACTTCAGTCAATCTGCCTGTTCTGCTCCCCACTCTGTCTCTGGTGAATCCTATCACCTCCCCACACCTCTGGCCTGCACCCCAGTTCTTGTATGCATAAATAAAGAAATCTTTAAAAAAAAGACACTTTAGCTATGGGAAAGCAACGATTGCTTGCTACTTACCTGTAAAGCCCTTTCAAAGGAATGTGGGATCACTGGTGAGGTGTGCTTTCAGTCTACTGAAGCTTTCCACCTAGTCTTGGTGGTTTGCCAGACATCAGCTATGGGCAGTTTGGGAAGCTAGGGACATCTGTGAAGCAAGAGACTGTCTTTTTAGGTTTAGATAGGTGGAGTTTTAAGTACAACGTGCCTGCAGGGTGGTAAATATATAGTTGTCACACATGAGACATTTTCTGAAGAAATGCTAATTTGCTTCTGACAAAAGGGCCAGATCTAACATTTATGGCAGTAATAGCCTTGGTTTGTAAAGAGATTCATGCATTAGAGTGTGGCCTTCATTCATGGAGATGCAGAAAGGAATGCTGGCGCTCACCAGGTCCAGCCTCCTACCTCATGCAGGATTCCTACCTGTGGTAGTGCTGATGCTGCTACCCAGACTATGCTTTGAATACTTTAAGACATTGCTTACTGTCAATAGGTGTGAGAAGCAGGTTCTCCTTGTTGAGTATTTGTTCCTTTATTCAGCAAGTGTTGAGTGTGCATGACATGGGTTACTATGCAAAGTGAGGGAACACAGAGATAGTAATGATTTAGCTCTGGCCTGTAGATGTTTACAGTTGGTAGTAGGGATAAGAAAAGTATACCACTAGGTGGGCCTCCCTGGTGGCACAACAGGTTAAGTCTCAGCACTATGAAGTTATCCAGAGCCACTGAGCATGAGTTCGGTACCTGGCCAGGGAGGTTCTCACTTGGTGCAGCAGACCTTTCCTGTCTCGCCCGCTGCTCCCTTCAGCAGTGTATTTCAGTCTATCTGCTTGTTCTGCTCCCCACTCTGTCTCTGGTGAACCCTTTCACCCCACTCCAAACCTCTGGCCTACACCCCAGCTCTTGTATGCATAAATAAATAAATCTTTAAAAAAAGAAAAGTATACCACTAGCTATAAAACATAGTATGCACAGTGTAATATTAGAGGTACAAAACATACTGAAAATACGGAGAATTGACAGATCATGGGGTTTATTTGGCTGGGAGGGTAACTGGGAACCAGACATTCTAGAAGAGAGACTTGGGAGAGATCTTAGTATAGATGAGTGGGGTTGGATAGCTGAAGCTAAAGGAATAGCATGTCCGGGACAGAAATAGTCTGAGCAAAATAGGGAAGCAGGACGTGGAGGCATATATTTGGGAAGCATTCGGTAAGTTTAATCCTCACAACCACCTTGAGAGGTAGGAGTCATTGGCCACCTTTCATAGATAAGAAGGCTGAGGATCAGAGAATGAAGTAATGTGACTAAAATCTCATGGATGTTAAGTGGCCAAGTCGGGGTTCACACCCTAGTCTGTCTGAGTTCGGAGTCCTTCCATTTGCCACTGCACACCATGCCATTAGGAAGTTGTCTGCCATTAGCAGGCCTCGAGAGGGAATATCAAAGGGAATGTCGTTATTCCATGACATACAGCGCTGCAGAGGTGGAGTCGTTGGCCTGCGTAGGCCCAGTGCTCACGCACGGTCAAGTGCTATTGACAAAGCCTTCCTAGAAGGGCAGAAGCCAGGTCTGTTTCTTGTATATGCTCCCAGTGCTCAGTCTAGAGCGGGCGTTATGACATTGATTGACCTACGGTGGGCAAACTTAGATTCTCAGACCTGAAATTATTGTAGGGGTTCATCTGGTCTAATCCCTTTTTGTGGAAAACAAGCCTAAATTCGAGAAGACCTGTTATTGTCACAAGCTGATTAGGTAGCAGAGCAGATGACAGTTTAGTCTTTGTAGGGAAGGGCTCTTTCTCCTCTGATGTGACTTCGTACATAGGGGAATGCACCTAGTTATTAAGGTTTGGGACTAGGGTGTTGAAATTCTCAGTTATGCTTTAGGTTTGTCTATTTGAAGATTGTATCTGAAGAATAAAAATTATACATCCCCTGAAAGATGGGATCTCGGTTACTTACCTGAGTTGAATAACAATTAGTGAGTGACTCGGGGAGATAGGAAAATTACCTTAGTTCAGTCCCTTAGGCAGAATTCAAGTCTGAGATACTTTATCCCAGTCAGGGATTGTACTGGCATTGTTCTCCAACCCAATTTAGCTTTTATTAGGAGTTCCCTCTATTTAGTGTGTGTGTGGGGGGGGGGGGTGAGAGAGAGACAGAGAGAGAGAAATCTTCATCTCTTCATTATTTTGGACTCTGAGGAATCTTCATTTTCTCTGGAATTCTGCTCTTCTAAAAGTTGCTTACTAGCATCCATTCGTCTGACCTAGTTCCTTCAACACTAGAATCTCTTGAAGTTCTGGCATTGGTTCCAAGTCAAAGGGGAGGGCATTAAGCCCAAACCTCAGTGGGCCCCTTGAGACACCAAGTTGAGTCAGTCGAGGGTCTTTTCCCTAAAGGAACTACAATCTAGTGGCGATGAGGCATGCAAATATAACTGTAATGCAAGTTAGGGAGGGTGAGAAGCGTTTTTGCAAAGGATATGGAGTGCTGTGGGAATCCAAAGGACAGAAAGCTTGTGGAGTGTCTCTTTCTGCTCCCATAAACACTCTCTTGTGAGAATCCATTCCAAAGATAATTAGGAGGTAATTATACCTCCATAAAGCTGGAAACAGTGAAAAAGCAACACACATACCAGAAGATAACCGAAGATGTCCAGGAATCATCTTGTAGCGGGGCTCACAGAGCTCCCCTCATTCTGGCCCCTGCTAGGTGCCGCCGGCTACTTGCCCCTCTAGCCTGACCAGGTTCCTTGGCACTGCATGGACATGCCACCCACTTTTGCACCCCTGTGCCCATGTCCATGTCTTTGGAGGGCTTTTAGGCAGGAGAATGATGTGATATCAGATTTGTACTTGAGAGTGATCTCTCCAGGGCTTGGGTGGAGGAGAGTGGAGAGACAGGAAAGCCAATTTATAGGCTGTAATTGTTCAAGTGAAAAGAGTTGAAGTGATGAGCCAAAGATGGGGGAATGGTGAGGGCCATTAAAAAGCAGAACCAATGGGAGTTAGTGGCATATAGCTGAGGGGAGGAGAGCAGGTAAGGTGTCCAGAATGACTTAGAGGTTTCTAGTTGGTTTAGTAGGCCATTTCCTGGGCAAACCTGTGATCGTCAGGACAGGACCTGTCCTGCTCATTAGTGTTTTCTTTGAGTTGGGTATAGTCTCTGACACAGAGTAGTGTTCAGTAGATGTTGGGTGAATGAATCGCTCACCACTTTGGCAAGCTGCATGTAATCAGTGAATTTGTATTCCCAGAGCACATGTTGACTGCTGGTTGGGAATGTGGTCCAGAAAGAACCTCTTTGTGGGAAAGTGTAGCAATCCAGGGATTCAGCCTTTACCAGGCATGAAATGAAATGCACTTAATTGACAGTTGGCAGTAGAGATAAAGGTAATTCATTCTTTAATTCTCAGGCTTAGAGAATGGCTTATCTCCCGGGTTGCTTTAAACTCCCAGTACTCCAGTGTGGCAGCGACATTTTGGCCTGCCTTTTACGGAGGCAGAGTGTACGGTGGCCCCGGGCATGATCTTTGATTGAAAGTCTAAGCTCATGCTACCCAGGTGCACCCTCTGCAAGGTCATGTTCTTTCAGGCTAAATAACAGAAGGGCAACCTTCAGCTGGGTTCCCTAAGACGATTTTGCCAACTGGCAATCATCACTTTCCCCATTGGATTCAAACGCAGCCATTTCTTTCATCTGTATTCCTATCTTGATTAGTGGGAAATTAATGAGCGTGTAAGATTTGATTTAGATAATGATTAATTAGGGGAAAAGACACCATTCTAATAGCAAGTTCACTATTATATGCTAAGGAAATTAGTTAATATTTTTGGGATGGCAAATTGACTTGTCCCCTGTTTAAAAAAATACCTCTTAAAAATACCTAGTGGTTTTTTTTTTTTTTTTTTTGGTTCATTAGTAGAGCAACCTGCGCTTAATCTTTTGGATAATTTTAATAGGCATCTATTATTTTTCCTACAAGTCATGAAGCAACCAGTTTTGGATATCATTTATTCCTTTGCTTAATATTACCTTAATGATAATATCGCATTATTATTTTTAGCACAATGTACCTTTGTTAGCAAAACAAAAAATAATCTGCTGTTCATAAAGCAGACCATGGCAATGAAATGTGTCATATCATCATACAAATATATGTGGAAAAGATATCAATTTTCATTGTTACTGAGCCCTGACGATTCATTCTCTTCTGTTGCTGTTTGAATATGTTTTTTTTTACTTATAAAAGTATAAGGACCAAGGTCTACATTCATATTTCTTATGCTCTTTAATGTGTTTTAATGTGATTTTTGACAATTTATGGTCATTAGCTAAAATTGCGGTCTAGTAAAATAACCAACATATAGAACATAATAAAGGTAATTAGAGAATCAGAGGGCTGCACGTGACCTTGGGTTATTTAGTCCATTTCCCCATTTCAGGCAGTAAGACTAATCTTTCTAAATGGCGCTCTTCATCATATTATTCCTCTGCTTGAGAACCAGCAGTGGTGCTTTCCTACCTATGGGTCAAACCCACAGACTCCTGTCTTCATTCAAGGCCCTTGAAATTCTGACCCATTTTACCTTATGAGTTAGCTATGCCCCAGATTCTGCTTTTCTCCAGAGAGGTTAGTCTTGCCCCACTATGCCTTAGGCACCAAACACATTTCCTCCTGTTGGCCTCTCCGAATCCTTCCTGTCCTTCCCTGCCTAGCTCAAGCCCTACCTCTTCTTGGAAGTCTTCTGAGACCCTCGGGAGCCTCTGGTAAGCATTCCCTTATCTGACAAATGTCTCCTATAGTGTGTTTTTAAATTCCACCTTATTGAGATATAATTTGCAAGCAAATGAAATGCACCCATTTAGCAGTCCTTTGCTTTTTATTCATATTATTCCTCTGCTCAAGGACCAACAATGGTGCTTTCCTTTTGGCCTTGTGTTAAGGCTTGTCCCACACAGTTGCACTTCTTTGCGTGAAAAATGTAATGAGTTTGACAAATGTATGTACATGTGTAGCCACAACCAAAATTGAAATATAGACTACTTCCATCAACTCAGAAAATATAACACATATTTTTTCACCTAGTCATACACCAACATTTACTCTTCTCTTACTAGTTTTGCATGTAAAAGTCTGGTATCTTAGCATGAATTTGATCTTCATTTGTTCACGTGAGTTTTATATAACATACGTTGAATGTTAATTTGTACCAAGAACTCAGTCCTTGCAATAGTTCTGTAAGGTAAGTGGTTACTTAAATGGGAGAGCCCCATTGTATAGATAAGGACAAAAAGGCAAATAGAGATTAAATGACCTACTTTTGCTTGCACATCTAGTCAGTTGTAAGACTATGACTAAAATATAAGCCATTTAATGAGAAGAGCCATAGTAGTTTTGCCCTTTCCTGTCCAGGAGTGTATCCACGCCATTGATACTGACCTGGGGCCTCCCTGGTGGCGCAGCGGTTGGGCGCTGCGCTGTGGAGATGTTGGCAGCGGCGACGCGAGTTCGACGCCCAACTGGGGAGATTCCCACATGGCGTGCACACCTCTCCTGCCTCGCCCGCTATTCCCTTCAGCAGTGTAATTCCGTTGATCTGCCTGTTCTGCTCCCCGCTCTGTCTCTGATGAACCCTCTCGCTGCCTCATGCCTCTGGCCTGTACCCCAGCCTGTATGCAAAAATAAATAAATATTAAAAAAAAATACTTACTGACTTGGAATAAAATCCAATAGAACTAACACATTCACACAGCCCATACACATTGTTCACTTGCCCACTTCCAATTAGGGGCAGCGCTCAGGCTTGGAACCAGGTTGACAAGTGACTGTGATGAGTCTATGACTATGCAGTTAAGAGGAACTAAAGTCCCAGTCCTGGTGGGTGGTGCTTTAGGGAAACCAGGAGCAGTTTGAAATGTCAAGTCCTTCAATGGGGTCAAAAAAAGAGAGCAAGAACTGGTCCTATAGAAAAGCATCTCTGATGGGGATTGAGAAGGCAAGGCCACTGGTGGCCACACATGAGCTGCCAAGACACAAGGTTCCATTAGGAGGGCGCCTTCCATGGACCACCTGCATTTTAGTCTTTAGGAGGGGAGGCAAGTGGTAAAGGTGCCCAGCCTGGATACACATGGGAATAATCCCCCAGAGAAAAGCATCCGTAACTCGAATATACCTTTTTGGCTGTAGGGCTCACAGTTGGACCCAAAGTGCAAGCAAGACAGTGTATCCAAAAAAATAGAAATAAATTGCTTCACGGTTCCTTCAAGTGGAGCATCTATTTGTGTATCTTCAAGATGTTTGGAAGTTGATTTTGGTGGTATTTTAAAATAATTTTCCAAGATCAAAGTCAGGCATATAGATGTAAAAATTGCGGGGTCATCTGTCTCCAGTCCCTGTTTTTAGATTACACAGACACACAGGGCTGTACCAGTGTTTTCAGTCTGCAGCTGGTCATTAATTCAACAGTACACACGCAGGGCTGAATGGGATCGATGAGGCACCCCCGCGGAGATGGGAGTCATTCTTTGCTCTTCGGGAACTAAAAAGCTAGGAGAGGAGATTATAGTAGGAAGGTACTTGGTGATCCTCCAAAATAAATGGGAACTAGCAACCCTGTAATGACTTGAGTGAGTTATTTATTTATTTAGCATCTGGGAAGGCAGCTTAGGAAGCCTTAAAGGGTTCTTCAACCTTTCTGACTTATTTGAATAGTCAATTGCCAAGTCTCCTTATCTCCATCCCAGACTGTATTGCTTGTCCCTATTCCCTTTTCCCAGTTAAATACCATTTTACCAAAAATAAATAAATGAAAAGGAGCACCCTTTGATGACTGGTCCATGAGTACTTCTCCTTTCCATCTAATAAAGAATTTCTTCCTTTCGCTTTCTTTTATGCCTGACACACCTCAGGGATGCCTGGCTGTTTACTAAAATGTCTTAAGGGTTGCATCTCCTTACTTCCTGCATTGACCTTTCTGCTTCCATTCACAGAAGTATGCACTAGTTCTTGGGGTACCTCCTTAGTCACTCACTCTTTGTTTTACTTTTGATTCATCCAACTTGAGATTTAGTTCTCAGAGTAATTTCTTTGTTTATTTGAGATGGATTCTCCTCTAAATTTCTCTTTCTTTTTGTTTTGTTTCTCTCATGCACATGTTCATACATTGAAATGGTTTTATTTCATTATTGTCATTTCATTCAGGCAGAGCTAGCTCTCCTGGCCCACTTTGTTCCCTATGCTGTCTTGTGCTGGGGCTTATTTTAAGCTGTTCTCTGAGTTATATGAACTCACTTAAACATCTTCCCCTTTGGCATCTATTTCTCTCCTTTCTGATTTGGAAATCCTGAATTCTTAGCAATTTGTAGATGTTTTGTTTCCTCAGATCCATAGCTAACTCTCAGCCCCTGGATATTTTTTACCAGGGTCATTGATTAACCAGGCAGGGATAACTAGGAAGGATGATAAATACTGTGATATATATGTTTCTTGTATTTGGATATCACATACACTTTTCAACAATGCTATCTGACTTGTTTTCCCCAAAATTCTTATTTGACGTTTTACTCCTTTACAGGTTTTTGGCTAAACTGATTCTGCCAGTAGTAGGAGCTTAATGCAGTGATGATTTCGGAAGGGGCACGAGTGTAAGCTCTAAGTTACTTTATGAATTATTTCAAAGACAGGACAAACCGGTGTCATGGTAATTCACAGAGACACTCCTGGGCTTCTGTAGGTACATCGAGTGGTAATTTGTTATCTTCTAAGATCGAAGCGACTCATTAACACTCCACTGAGAAGAGATCCAAGTCCTATTATTTTCAAACTCTCACTAGCTAGAGCTAGTGGCGTAAGCACGGTTCTGACATTCACCTGGCCAAATAAACCTCACCAACCCTGAAAACTGGAAGTCATCACAAAGGATTTTATCTATAACATTTGATTTTATGAACTTACACAACTGCAGATATTTTAAACACACACTACTTCAACATCGGTTTACCATGAAAATCATAAAACCTTGCTAAATGGACAGGAACTTGGTATATCTTGGAGTATTGCTCTATAGAATTTTTCATTTCTATACATGTATCTTAACCAACCTTGTTTAAATCTACATTAGCCACTCTTCCCCAAGGGGACTTTTTCCTTTCTTGGTCCAGTAAACTGCATCAGTTTCTTCTCCTGGAATAGTATTACGTTTTGTAACCTCATGTAGAAAGAACACAGTGAGCTAGAACTAACTCTGTTTTTTCTTTTTCTGAACATAATCATAAAAGCCTTTGAGCTTAGACCATATTTAAAATTGGTTTAAGGCTTGTATATGAGATTGACATTTATAGGAGATAAATCTGAACTCTGTGTCTCCAGACCCCAAATTGTATTTTGACACATTAAATATCACCTTTCCATCCCACACTATAAATTTCAGTGCTGGATTAGGTTCGGTGATATGTATTATCTGTGCTTTCCTTTACTACTTTTGTCAGCAGCTCCTTTGACGGCAGGGGGCGGGGGGAGAGTGGAGAGATGGGTGTGAATATCCTAGTCTCCAACCATGATATCACATGAGGCAAAAGTTGATGTATTTCATTCCTGAATTAGGAAAGGAAAATGTGGGCACATACATTAAGGTCATGATTAACTAAAATTCCTAAGGAGATAAAATGTTGTAATACAACATTTTTTTTTTTTTTACTTATTTAGGGCTAACTAGTCCCCTCCATATTTTGGAAATCTTGGTTGTTTAGCAGCTGTCTAAAATGTCTGAATAGACTCTAGCTTTTCTTCAGTAAGGTTTGATGTTTGCTATCAACCTTATTTGCTGAAGGACTTATGGGGTTCTGGGAGAGTCATTCCTATATCCTGTCATCCTAGCTAGCTGGGTTGCTTTATTGCGCTCATTTACTCTGTACTGTTGATAGATACTTATCTCTGTTAGCCCCTTCAGGTAATGAGCTCCTTGGGGCAAAGTTCAAAGTTGTGCCTTTACCATGTAACACAGAACCTGGCACACAGAAGATCTGGTAGACTGGGTCCTCTGAGGAGCAAATGCCAATGTAACATCTAGGGATGTGGCCTCTGTTCAAAGTGGTGGGGAATACAGAACAGAGCAGCTTGGATCATTAGTCAGTCACACTCCCCAAAGTAGGAGTCCTGAGATGCACATTCTCATGGGCGCCGCAGAAGGAGGTCAGCAAGTGCTTATTGGAGTGAGAGTTTGAGTAGGAAGAGGAAGGAGATTGAACTTAATATTCATTGAACCCTAATATTTGCTAGTATTCATGGAGGAAATAAAATCACGGGACTCTCCTTCACTTCCCTCAAATGTCACTTCCCTCAAATGTCACCTCATGAAGGAAGCCTTTCCTAAGCCTTATATAAATAGAATTGTCCCCACAACCATATTTCCTATCTCCCTTCCTTTGTTTCTTAAACATTAAAAAATTTAACAGCTTTATTAAAGTCTACTTGACATACAATAAACTGCACAAATTTCAAGGCTGTAATTGGATAATTTTGACATGTACATAACCATTAAACAGTGACTACAAAATAATGAACATATCCATTACTCTCCCAAATTTCATACTTCCTTTGTAATCATTCCTCCCTCCCAGCCCCTCCCTACCCTCTGGACCCCCCCAGTCCAGCAACCACTGAAATGCTTTCTGTCACTATAGATTTTCATTTTCTAGACTTCTGTAGAGCTCAAACCAGAGAGAATATACTTTTTGATGTGGCTTCTTTCACTCAGCATAATCTCTTGGTAGTTCATCTGTATGGTAGCATCTATCAATAATTTATTCGTATGTATAAACCAGTTTGTTTTCCTTTATTTAATTTTCTCTGTAATACTTATCACCATTTGATATTTTTACATAAATACAGATATGTAAGTAGAAATATATTAATTGTTTTCTTTCGGAGCATAAGCTCCATGAGGGCAGGGACTTTGTATACTGCTGTATTCATAATGCTTGTCACTGTGCCCAATAATTTTTGTTGAATGACTCTCATCTGCTCTCAGTGGTGTCACTTGTCAGTCATATATATGCTGATGACTTTCGTGGATGCAGAAGTGTGTTGAGTCATCAATGAAAAACTGAGAATGAAAATGGCTTCTGTCATTGGGAAACTTGGATGAAGATCATTATCTGAGAAACAGAACACAGGAGATGTACCTGTGTGTGTGTGTGTGTGTGTGTGTGTGTGTGTGTGTGTGTGTGTGTGTATCGCATTCGTTTGGGTATGCAAAATTTAATATCCCCATAGAATAGTTGAAAATGTGGTCTTTTGGAGTTCAGGAGAGAGGTGAGGGAAGGTAGAGAGCAAAAGAGTAGAGGGGACCACTTGAGTATGGTGGGGGACTGTGGGTACCTTGGTGGTGGGTGTGGTTTGGTAACATACATCTGAGGCAGTATGAACCTGTATCTCTGACTCCTGCACAGTGTTGTAAACCCACACTATCTCAATTAAAAAAAATTAAAAAGGAATGTAGCTCTCACATGGATTTAGATAAGATCATCCAGGGGGGTGATACAGAATGGAGAGCATCAATGATACTTAAGTGATAGGTGGAAGAAGCAGAAATGTGCCCATAATGGTAGATGTGTGTGTGTGTGGGGTGGGGAGGGCTGTAGGTTCATTAAAACAAAGGAGGAGGAGAGTGTTTTAAGCAGAAGGGTTTGGTGAACTGTGAGGGATGCTGAAAGGGTCACATTGGATGACTGGGAAGAGGTTCTGCTATCCTAATTTTGGAGATACAAAAATAAAGGGCTTTCTGCACCTGCATCTTAAGGAAGTTAGTGATGAAGTAACCCAGGAGTTCAGAGGACAAGATGAGGGCAACATGTATATATAGATAGAATGCTGGCGTTGGTAAGGGATTTTGGTGATTACATAATTGGTAATACTGTTCTCTGGATGTTTTCTCTGTGAATCTCGCCCCAGACCTTTATCTAAAACAGCAACATACCTTTGATACAATATTGGCATTTCAATCATTTATCCCAGAAAGCAATATTGGTTGGCCAGAAGAACATTTCATTAGGAAATAATAACTGGAATTTTGAAAATTGCTTCTTGGTTGTGTTGTCATCCATAAATTATAATCAAGAAAGAAATTGTGGGAGTGAAGATTGATCTTTTAATAGACAAATTAAATATCGGTGTTCAATGACGTATATATACATGGTACTATAAATTAGTTGATGCAGAATTTATGAGTCAAACCTAGGCAGTTAATTCTGATGGTTATTCAAAAAGAATCAGTCATAAGGATAATTGGCAGAAAACAGGCATAATTTAAGATAAACACTAATTTTGAATGATTTTTACTCTTTTTTTAAAAAATGCATTGTTTTTACCGTTTGCCGCGCGTGTGTGTGTGTGTGTGTGCATGTGTGAGACATTCTGCTTACTGAAACATGAAAAACTTGTTTGTTTCAGGATCAGATTTGCAAGTATGTCTCCCCAAGGGCCCGACGTGCTGCTCAAGAAAGATGGAAGAAAAATACCAACTAACAGCACGACTGAACATGGAACAACTGCTTCAGTCTGCGAGTATGGAGCTCAAGTTCTTAATTATCCAGAATGCTGCGGTTTTCCAAGGTGAGTTCTGGGGCTCATTTTGGATGCACTGCTCAATGGCATCATTATTTGGGCGCTGGCCTTTCAAATGCTAAGTCTCATTTATAAATTACCATACCTGCGTAATGCTTGATATGTAAAAACCATCCAGTGAGAGAATCTGGTGGAGGAAAAACAGATTTTCCACAAGCTTCACTTCAGTTTTTGAAAAGGTGGGTATTGTCAGACATCCATCGTCCACAGACAAACTTTTCACCTGCGTGTAAAGACTGCAAATCCCTGCAGAGACAGCTCCCTGCTAGCCCATCAAGACTTGTTGAAAAAACAAATAAATTAGATATTTGGGAAGCATGCATGAACTCCTTCTGACCACTGGGGCCATTTCCATTTAAAAGGGAGAAACTGGCTTGAGGGACCCACATTTTGTCACTTGTGTGAGTGGTTCCCTCTTCTCTCTTTGTGAGTCTCACTCCTTGTTACACCCTGGTGACTGTAGAAGCTGTTTTCACATTGCAAAAATGGTAGGAAATGACATTCTCCTTGTGAACTTGTAGGGCTGTCACAGCGGGGTGGGGGTATCCTCTTGATTCAAAGACTCAGCTAATGATGATGATGATCATGCTGGTGGCAGCAGTGGTGACAGCAGGCACTTATATAGCACTATGAGCTTGACATATATTAATTCACATATATTTACATATATTAATTTCAGTGCTTTATATAGATTAACTCACTTAACCCTCACAGCAAACCCTATGGAATATTAGTCATAGTACCTCCATGTTATGGATGAACATGCAAGCCAGAGCAGGGTTAAGTAATTGCCCAAGCTCTCTCAATGACTAAATGGTGAAAGCAGGATTTGAACCCAGGTGGCCTGGATCTTAGAGCCAGTGCTTTTTAAGGACCTTAATATTGCTGCCTCCTGGCAGGAAAAATTATTGATGGATATTGGGGCTTTCTTCTATCCTTCCTTAAGCAGTTGGAATCAACTGCTTTTTTCTTGCCCCACAAAGACAGCATTGGGGTCAGATCAAAAAAGAACACATAACACTACTTGACATTCCAAATCTGTAGGTTTATGGCACCCTTGTAAGAATTAACTTCTTCGAATTGCTAGGTGGGTTGATTATAGCTTAGTTCATGTATTATAATGAAATTCATAGAATTAGCTAAGAAAATTATTCAAATTAGCTAATAAAGTGTACATTCACAATATTTTCTTGGGTCAGAGCCTCGGGGGTGTTGGGCTGATTATATGAAGTATAGTATATATAAGCTTGGCGTATTTGTTAACCTATTTATGCAGTCAGACTCTTGTGAAGAGTTTGTTGAGACTAACAATTTGGCAATCAAATGAATAATTTAAGCTGATTTGAAAAATACATGTACCATTCATGTACTTTTTAGATTGGCTTTGGAGCCAATCTGCTGGCTGAAAGTGGGGTGATAAGTGATGTGACATGAGAATTGGGTTGAAGCAGTAAGCTCAGTCTTACTCTTTGGGGTGTCATGGTGTGTGTTTTAAGAACAGAGTGTTTTTGATTTGTTTAACTCCCAGAATAACCAGGCCCACAGGTGTCATCTCACTGCCATTGCCTGTTAGGGGGGAGTAGGGGACCGCGCTGGCCTTGTGTGGCAGAGGCGCTGAGCAGACTGTCTCTCTGAGGGCCTTGGGCTTTGGTGCTCACGTCTCTGTTGAGTCCTAGGCCTGCGGTGGCACAAGAGTAGGAGAGAAAGGGAGTTCTGGCAAGATTTTGATTGTAGTAGCATCCAGATATGGCCGCTGTATGTAGCGTGGAAGTTGAACAGTGGTTGGGTGGAGCGGTGAGGGTGGGAGCTTCTTCTGCTCGTTGTATCTTCTCCCTCTCCCTCACCCTCTCTCTGTCTCGTACATGCACACACCAAATTGGCATGTTTTCTTATTTCTCATATTGTAGGGACAGACGAACAGGGACAAAAGGACAGTCCTAGCACTCTCACATGGATGACGAAATGATGTTTGGACTTGTGTTGGTGTCCCGGTCTCCCTTGCCCCACACTCGTTCTTTTTTTTTTAAGATTTATTTATTTATGTATACAAGCTGGGGTACAGGCCAGAGGCGTGGGCCTGCGAGAAGGTTCACCAGAGACAGAGTGGGGAGCAGAACAGGCAGATAGACTGAAGCACACCGCTGAGGGGAGCAGCGGGCGAGGCAGGAGAGGTCTGCCGCGCCATGTGGGAATCTCCCCCCGCCAGGTGTCAAACTCGCGTCACTGCTGCCAAAAGCTGCCGCCACCAGGGAGACCCACCCCCGCACTCGTTCTTTATCTCGTTTCATTCTCTACTCTTTTCCTGCCTTGTGCTTAGCAAAAGTAACCCCCATAAGACCATAAACCATGGCAGTTAAGCGCACTTGCAGAGTCATTGCCCCCAGTCCTTTCTGTAACACCTATTTGAAAGGACAAGACTAAAACTGGGGACTTCTCTGTGATGGTGACGTACTGTTAATCGCACGAAGGGAAGGAGAGCAGCTAGTGCTCTCTTTAGAGCTACTTACTGTTCCCATGAATTGAAATTGGGGACACACTTTTTTCCCCCCGAAAGATAACCCCTTCCCAAGATTCCACTAGACCAAATGATTGCGGCATCGCTCCGATACTTGGCTCACCTGGCATTTGGTGAGGGTGGCTTTTGTGAATGGTTTTCTCCACCACGTGGAATTGAAGGAAACTCCTCTTGATCTTGGCCTAGATTAGCAGTCTCTAAGATTCCTTCACTTGTCCACTCTGGGGGTATTTAAGCAGTGATTGTTTTCTGTAAATATGTGCACAGTTGCGCGAGCAGTCCTTACTGCCTCGATTTGGATTTTATGTGTTCGTTTGCAGGAAGCCTTTGCCCTCATAAATGAGCCTGGGGCCCTTTGTTACAGTGGTTGGAGTGCTCTGCTGCTAATGGTGTTTTGATAATGATTGAAGCATTTTAAAAAAAAAGTTGTTCTTTATTTTCAATCTTTGCATTGCCTCGTTTCCTAAATTTAATTTACTTAGATGTACTTAGTAAAATGGGGCAGCACAATCGTTTTTTGTTTCTGCTTAATTAATTCTTTTGGAAAAACTCCACTCAAAGTGGATTTTCTTTTTTCTCTTTCTTCTCCCCTACCTAATAATGATGATGATGATGATGATGATAGTGAAAATTTATTAAGTGCCTACGACATGATGCTTACTTTTACATAATTATCTCATTTGATTTTTCCAGCAGCCCTATGAGTTTCATACTGTAATTATCTCCGTTTTACAGATGAGGAAACTCATTGATGCCTCAGCTTCTTCTGAGCCATCGTGTTTCATGCTGTTCCTTATTCTTAGTGTGCTTGAGGTAAAAATTAAGAATTAAGAAGTTGTAGAATTTTTGGTCTTTGAGAAGAAAAATGGAATAGAATTCTAAAATGATTTTTTTTCTTAGCTCCACCACCTCCATACCTTCAAGCCTTGAGTTTTGTTTTCTTTGTGAAATTTCATTGTCACTTTCCAGCCAGTCTCGGGAGCTGTTTGGGATCTGTCCGGGTCTTCTCTGGAGGTTGATCAGTCCAGTCTTTCCAAGGTTCCACTGACTTTGAGTGAGAACAAACATGCAGCAACGCTTTGCTTTTCTGGACGCTGCCTATCCTGTAACTTGAACTCTGTTTTTTGAGAGGTGAAATAATAGTGAAGCAGAAAACACCTTTGTGTACCTAAGGCGCCATGGAGCGCCTGCTTGTGTTTTTCACTCATCTGTGAGTTTCCTGGGTTCTTATTCCAAACTTGCTACTGTCCTAAATTTATGTACCGTCTTTACAAGTTTGTTTTTCCCAGGTTCTAGCCAGTAGTAGACAAGCAGTTAACTACAAGGGTAATGGAACACTGTCCGTGGGAGGGCCATCTGAGCAGCAGCAAGTTGCAGGTGACAATGGTGGAGGCAATCAAGTGCATTCAGGATCTCCCAAGGGTGCCACTTGGGGACATTTAGTAGAGGAGTAGGTCCTCATATGTCTCAGGGATTATAGTAGGCCCTGTGTTGTAGTAGGTCCAACAACTGATGTTTATGGGGATGGTTATGAGTCGACAAGGAAAGGTCAGGTTATGTTTGCTATTTTTTCTTAATATTTCCATTTTAAATGGCTAAAATTATTTTTGGTGCTTAAAGGCAATGGAAGAAACACTGGATTTGGCGTCAGGAACTCTTAAATTCTAATTCTAGCTGTATTTATAAGCTTTATGACTTTGGATGGTTATTTAGACCCTAGTAGGCTCAGTTTTCTCATCTGTAAAATGGGGATATTAATTTCCATCCTGCCTACTTCATAAAGTTAATGTATGTCAACCTGAAAATGGTTAACTGTTAACTGACCTGAAAACTGTAAAGCTACATATGCACACATGATTACATAGATGATTCATACTTGTGGTCTACTTTCACCCAGGTGATGGCAGATAAATGCTGTGTTACCATTCCTGACAGCCCTTAGACAGAGTTGTAGCCTGTGATGTCATTCAACTTTAGCTGCTTACAGATGATATTCAGACAGCTCCAGTGCATGGGTGAGAGGGAGCAATTAGGCAAAGGGCCCTTTGAAAGGTTTATTTTGTGCCATCTTAGGTGTGATTCCCTGCTGTTTGAAATGTCATTACTGCCAGGAGCAATCCTTTCTTTAGCTTCCGAAGCTTCTCTTCTGGCCCTTACCTGCTGTAGTTCACACGCAAACAAACAGCTAGATCAGGAAGGGTATGTTGTCTTCAGGCCATATTTTCACTGTACTTTCTGTCCCACACCGTCATGGCAGAGAGAAGGCAAAGACGGGCCCAAGTATAGATATCTCCAGTTGATCCTCACAATGCGTTTCAAGGCTTCTAATACCTTCTTTCTGTGGAGGCGATTGAAAGACATCTCTGAATGGGAGTGGGGGTGGGTGGGGGGCAAGCCTCTCCTTTGGCTTGTTTTTTGTTTCCATCTGCTCTTGGCAGTTCTTCCCCCATTTTCGCTATCAGATTTCTGTCTTTCCCACTCCCCCCTAAATAAAATTGACCTTGGTTAGAGTGTTCTTTTCCATCAGCTCAGAGCAATTTCTGCCATCATTTCTGCTTGAAATAACTGTTTAGGGACATTATTCAAGCAAAGCTTTTTTCCCTCACAGTTAATATGTGACTAAATAATTGCTTGAATGTTGATAAACATGTTTTTGAGATTCAATCATTTGTTAATTTACTTTTTATAATGTAGTGGGGGTTTTAAGTGACTACTGAGCAATTTTTCTCCATTTCACAATTTTTTCCCCCTTGATTAGGCTGACAGTTGTCCTGCCCATGCTGCAGCTCTGTGCAGGCTGAGCCTCACTGAGACCCCAACTCAAACGACCAGCCATTCTGTCACAGCCCTTTTCTTCTTTGACGATTAATAATGTACAGGAGGGAAGAACTACATTGATGTGTAATCAGAGCTTAATTCATTCACCAGGGCTAACTATTAAAACGTTAACCCGAATAGAAGAATTTTAGGAACGTAAACCATGACCATGAGTGAGGTTAAATATCCTCAAAAATGTAAATTATTAATCAAACCACTCATCTGTACAGCAAAGCTCTAGTAGTCCCATTATAAAAGTGCGAATTTCTCATCACAGCCCAGAAGATGCTGCCTTTAATTAGTGTGCTTTTATGGTGCTGACTCAAAGAGATATCTTGGTTACAAAGTTTAAAAAAATGTGATTCTTTAATTATTAGTGCTATTGGAAAAACAATTGGAAACGGGGTGTTTAATGTCATTTTGCTTTTAAACTGAGAACTTTTGGATCCTATTCGGTCTCAAAATTCTGTGGCTTTAGTAGAGCGAGAGGCTGGGGGAATTATAAACCTCTCCTGTGCCCTCTTATTGATCTACAAAAGTCAGTCATTAAACTGAGAACTATTTAATAAAGAGCTTAGAAAAGTGACTCAGTGTGTGGGCGGAGACTGTTTCAGGGCCAATAGGGAGGTACAGAGATTATGCAGATGAAACAGGCCTGTACACAGCACCCCCTCTAGCTGCTGTCATTGCTGCCCAACTGCTCACTAGTGGGCCCGACAAAGCAAATTAAAGGATATTGTCCCTGCCCTCTAGAAGCTTCCAGGAAAAATACCACTTTGACCTAGAATGATTACTCCACACCTCTCCCCCCAATGGGATTTGTTTACTTTGTGAAAACATATGTTCCTCTTCCTCTTTCTGTCTCACTGAGTTGCAGTACCTGATAGCGGAGTAATGAAGCATATGTTTGAGAGATTTGAATTCTCCTGTCAGTAGCGTGGCAGTAGAAACAATTTTCCTCTAAGCTGGAACTGGTAGCGGAAATTAAAAGCACCTTTCCTCCGATTGACAGTGAGATGCTTCCAGGCTGGGAGGGACACCCTTGTACTCCTCCTTTTCCCTTACCTCATCTTCTCAGTCACCAGGTCTTGTGTTTTCTTTCAGACTTCCTCCTACCTTCCGGTCCCCTTAGCCCTTGCGCATCTGTTTATCACACGTTGATGCCTTCTAGCTCTGCCCTCTGGTTTTCAGCCCGAGCTCCATCATCAACTCACTCCGAAACTCGGGTTTCGTGGCGCTAGTCTCCTCCTTTGTTTCCCCAGTTGAGCGGTGAAGTGTTAGGATTAACAGGGCAGTTCTTGGGTCTTTTGGGCTGGATTTAGATGAGTCTGGGTGAGGATAGGTGGGAGGAGAGGACTGGTGTGGAGAAGAGAAAGTTGAGGGCTTTCGAGATTCAGAAAGCTCTTCTCTGAGCATGTAAGAAGCTAGCAAGAGATGACTGAAAAATATCTAAAGTGTTTTATTTGTTTTATCTCATTTAAAGCTTACAACAGGGTTTGTGGGGGAGGATTCAAAGATAAGAATGACCTCATGCCAGCCCTTCAAGTAGCTCAGATTTCAGAACCCAAGACATTTATACATGAATAACGTGGGTACAAGGCATCCTAAGAGAAATGCTGTAAGAGACATTTTAGCAGTTTTCTGTGCAGTGTATGGTGGATCCAAGTTTTGTTGGGTTCAAAGCTTGTGCAATTTGGGAACTCACTTTAAGAAAAAGAAGGCAATATTGAAAATACAAAATGCCCATGCCGCTTCCGGGAGGAGGCTTGCAAGTTTGGGTCCCAGTTGCTTAAGTTTCATTAGCTTCACTTTGTATGGGAGTGTGTGTTGGAGGAGATTAATTCCAACTCTAGGGTAGGTTGGTTCTTAGAGGAGATTGCTTATAGAATTTTCCAGACAGACATGGGTCTTGATAAAGAGAAGGGCAGGTGAGGGAGTTCGGTAAATCAGTGCACATCTTTTTCTAAATGAAATCAAAATTTAAGCATTATTAATTGCCTGCTAAATACCAGTCTTTCTTAAACCCCTGACTGGCCAGTCCTCTACTCAGTCTTCCCTCTTGAAAGTGCAAAACACGTAGGTGAGAAGCAGGGGGCACAGCGCACAAGCATGTGATCTGGCTTCAGGTACAATGAAGTCCATGTGTGAGCTCTGCTACTTCCTCTCTTTGTGAGTGTATGAGTCACTTTTTTTTGAGTCCGTAATTTAAAAGACTTAAATCAGATTGATGGCTGGGAAGAGCATAGCCCGATGCTGATCTGTAAGACTCAAATGCTGGTAGCCATTGCTTTTGTTTTTTCCTGCTGCACGTGTACAAGCCTCATTGTATATGAAGTGTAGATTTGCTTTGCGGTGTTGAATGTCACATGTCTGACGCATTTTAAAAATGCTTTTTTGGCTTTAGTATAATTAAAATGAAAATGCTCTAACATACCTATTCATAATATCATTCAGAGATAACAGCTTGCAACATTTTTATGTGTTTTCTTCCTTTCTCTTTCTGTAAGTGTATACTTAAAACTATATAGTATACAGTTTCTCAGTGGCCCCCTGGTGGTCTGAATGAGTTAATGTAGCTTCTAGTTCAAACCAGTGATGGCGAACTGATTTCATTGGGTTGCATTAGGAGCAGAAGGGGAACAAAAATGTTGAAAGGAAACCGTGATGCTTCCCTCCTTTGATTGAAGTTCTTTAACATTAGTACTGAACCGGATTAACTGACATGTAATCCTCAGATTAGAGCAGGTTCCACTGTAGTCCTCACCTAGGTCCCTGTTTCCTTTCTAGTACTTATCAAGTTCATAATGATATATGTGTGATTATTTGATGAGCATGTGTCTCTTTTACCAAAGAATGATCTCTTTTCTATCACTCCTGTATTCCCAGGTGAGATAGTAGGCACTCAGTAAATGTTTGAATGAACACACACACACACACACACACACACACACACACACACGCACGCACAATTTAGATAACTAGTATTAAGGGAAAGAGATTTCCAACTCTGCTACTTCTGTGTACCAACTATCACTATAGAAAAGATAAAACCTGCTGCCTGCAGCATTTGTTACTGAGGTTCTAAAATCTACTCATGTCAGATCTTAAAAGTCTAGATAACACTGGTCAACAAATTTTTACAAAAGTCATATAACTGAAATAAAATGAGTCATTTCCTATCAGTGTGTATGTGCTCAACATGAATAAGACAGTCAAATTCTAATTTTGGCTCTAGTTTTTTTTTTGTAATCTGCAAAAAATTGATGTTTACATCATGAAATGCATGCCAATCACTGGGCAACAAATTTTTACAAAAGTCATGTTACTGAAATAAAATTAGTCATTTCCTATCAATTTGTATGTGCTCAACATGAATATGACAGTCAAATTCTAATTTTGGCTCTAGTTTTTTTGTAATCTGCAATAAATGGATATTTACATCACAAAATACATGCCAATAGTAATAGGCCTACGGTTAATACCTGTAAAAAATCAAGCCATAGACTACTTCTTAGATTTCTTCGCTTGTCTCTTGTACAGCTGTTCAGGAGCATCTCTGGGGAGTGTCCAGCAGTAGTCAGCCAGCATTGTAGTGGACTATTTTCCCTGGTATCTTTGTTCCATTGATGGGATATCTTGATGAGAACTTTCGCCATGTTCATCACTAAGCATACCACAGTTTTCAGGGAAGAAATCCAGATGGGAATGAAGAAAGTGGATCTTTAGAGACATAGTGCAGCCAAGTTTCTGATACTGCATCAGCATGTCTTCTACTAGTTCTTGTAGTTTTCTGCCCTAACATTCCCAAGAAAGTTTGTAGACACCAGGGGAAAAGCATTCCATGCTTGTTTCTCATCACCCTGCAGCAAGTTGTTGAAATGGTCATCTCAAAAATGTTCAGGGTTATATTCATGTTCAGCGCAACAAGATACTACAAATTAGGGCCTATTTAAATAAGTGATGATCTCACTGTTGTCCAGTGTAATGGTTGATGCTTGCCTGTTGAGATGGATCCTCACGTGTGCTCACACCTCTGCTCTGCCTCTGCTTCTGGCCTCACCACTCCCAGGCTTCCTGGTTGTCTTTTCTTCCAGCTTGACCTCCCTTTCCACAGAACACAGTGACGAAGGCTGAGTGCTATGGATTTACACCTTGTGACCAAGAATCACGGGAGTGGTGACACTTGTCTTCATTTCCAAATACAAGCTCACATGTCATTCCTGATTACTGTCAACACTAGAAAGTAATAGAGCAAACTTTGTTTTAGAATGTTCTTTTCCTTAAAATAAGTTTTTACTACATGAGTAAGCACTACCTGTTTATTGGAGAAGATGAAACAACACAAAGACACAAAGTGAAAGATAAAATGACCCACATTCACTCCCCTAGAGGATAACTACTATTAATATTTCAGTGTATAATCCTACATACTTCTGTATTTTATAGATATGTGGATGTGTTTTATCAAAAATAGATTATATTGCTTTTTCTTGTAACCTAGGCATCTTTCCATATTGATAATGTATTTCTATAATACAATAGAAACATAGTGTTTAGAGACCACCTGGTCCTTAGTTGTGTGCCTGCCTCATGTTATTAATCCAGTCCTCTCAATTTTAAGAAATTTCAGTTACTTTCAGTAAACTATAGTGAGAACGATTATGTCCATGTATCTACATATTCATGCACATCCTTAATTATTTCCTCAGGATAAATTCCTGGAACTAGAATTGCTGGGTCAGAGGCTATGCAGTTTTTAAGGTTTTTCACATTTATTGCCTGCCTGGCTTCCACAAAGTTTGTACTTATTTTCACTCTCACTAGTAATGTATGAATGTCCATTTTCCTGGCCATTGCCATTTGTCATTTTACACTAACCCCAGTTTGGGTGAAAAATAGTACTCCTTGGTGACTAGGGAGATTTGTTGGTCATTTGTACTTTTGATTTTGTGGGGTTTTTTATTCATTAATATTCTTTCATTGTTTAAAACAATTTAGGTACTGTTTTTTAATGAGATGTCCACTTTTACTTATTGGTAAGAGCATTTTGTATATTCAGGATGCTATCCTATTTTATATGTAATAAATTGCTTTTCCTGGTTAATTCAATTTTCTGAGTTTTCAGGGTTTAAAAACTTTCAGTCAAATGTATCTGTATTTTCCTTTAGTTTCCAATGTATTCTTTGAATGGTCACTAATAGCCTTAGCATGACTCAACGATGTGTTCTATTTCTTGTTCTGACACTAGCTGTGTGACAATCGGTAAGTAATTTAAAGTGTCTGAGTTTGTTTCTTTATGTGCAAGATAGCACCTGACCTGCCAACCTGCCAGAACTTCTGAGGATCAAAAGAGGTAATGTATATGAAAATGTCTGAAACGTTTAAAGGAGTATTGTTAATTCAGTTGCCCTACCCAACTCACTGACTATTTATCTGAATGAGTTCTTGTTACTACTGACATTAGTGTTGCCTTTTCTTCCTCTGGAGCTGAGACCTTTCTGGCCATTTAATGGGAAGTAATCTTGATCTGGAAATGCATTGGGGAGCTCTGGTAGCTGGAAGGGTGCTCAGCGGGTGGTGAAATGTTGACTGCCACTGGTCTCATTGCCTGGGGCATGGGTTCCGGGCATCCTTCCCACTTTCCCAGCTGTGAAAATGGGCCCTGGAACCATCCTTTGATGTAGTATGTCTGTTTGCTCCTCAGTGCCCCAGCCCTTGAAGGGTAGCTAAAGAAGCCCATTTAGTGAGGCCAAAGAACCTGCTTGAATCCAATAGAGTGGTAGGTGGCGGGAAGCCCCAAAGCCTTCTGTCCACACTCCTGTTTCTTAGAGACAGGAAAAACAACCTCCTTCTAGCAATTAACATTTGAAACAGATACACTCCCCTATCAGATAAATCATTGGGTTAGAATTGTTTTGTGGTAGCATTCTGGAAAGAGTTGTTTATTGGGAAATTTTTTTTTTTAATGGTGAGATGACCATAATTCTTCCTCTCTAAATGCCAGATTAAGAAAAAAAATCAGACAGGAAAAACAAAGTATCTCATGCATCAAAGTAATCATTAGTGGAAAAACAAAGTATGTTCTTTCTGGCAATCTCTGCCAGATGGTTGAGATGGCTTATAGTGGAAGAAGAGGCTTAAATGATACACATATTATTTCAAATATAACCTTGAGGGGTTTTGTGTTTGTTTTGATGGGAGGGGAAGATAGTATATGCTCCATAAGCCTTCTTGAAGGTGGGAGGCCTCTGGAATGTTGAGGTTAGACATTTGAACTCATCTGGATAACTGAAATGAAGGCGAAGCAAGGTTAACTAAGTTTCCTGGAGGTCTGTAGGCACTTGGTTTGATCAATCTGAATAATGTAACTATACGCTAGGGGTTATTATCCCCATTTCACAGATAGGCAAACTGGAGTTAAGAGCCATTAAGCAGTTTTCCCCAAGCTCATTTAATCAGTAAGTGTCTGCATTAAATTTCTAACTTCAGCCACGGATTGCTCTGTTCATTGAGCCACATTGTCTTCCTTGGAGTTAGAAGATAAAATATGCTTTAACAAATCATAAAAGTGATCATTGAAAAAGTGCTATTATGAATCTGTAATGAAGAAATAAACAAAACACCCCAAGAATGGTCCCCAAACTTTATTTGGCAGAAGGCTTGAAATTCCATCGATGTGAAACAATCCTCTGGAGGGACCTAGTCGGGTGAGTTCATTGTACCCTGAGTATTCTATGGCAGGGTGGCAGCCTTCCCTATTGCCTCATAAAGAATCACACACACACCCTTCAGAGTTCATTTTAGTACTTCTACCCTGACATCTAAAGGGGCTGCTACTCTGACAAACACAATCTGGCCAGATGTTATTATTTTGCACTACATTTAATTTCTTCCTGCCAAAGATTTAGACTTCTTTTCCCTGATAAAGATCAGGGGAAATTGTCTGGTATTTACAAAATCCCATCCAGGCGTATCTGTTACAATGTTCACTTAGCAAAGTTTATTAGATTATTAGGGCTTTAAACCCTTGGGCTCTTTCGTTATTGAAATTAAAAAAAGAAAAACCCAAACATCTTCAACAAATTTAAGTGGCATAATTAGACCCTGGACTTGTCTTACAGGCATTTTAAAATTATGAAAATGATTAAAATAGTATTTGCTTCCTGAGAAACTTGCTGAGTTTGACAGGGATGAAAGGAAAGCCGTTATGCTCCTTTGGTCTCCTGAGCTAATGGGGAAAGTGATATCTGGAACTGAAATAAATTTGCTGTAGTTGTATGGCGAAATTATTCCCATAAGTAGTTAACCATACCACACAGGGCCTCTCTTTCTTGGCCTAGTTAAGATGAGGGCATTGCAGTGTTAGAGGAACATGTGGGTCTGTCATTTCCGTGCTCATGATATTTACTTAAACACTGAACTTGACTCCTTAAGCCCTAATTCTTTGTTTATGCCTACTGTATTAGATGTATGAAGACAGTAATAGAAATGGTCAGTAGTTTCAAGGTAGGTGAAGTTACGGTTTGTATACACTTTAGTTCTCCACAAGGGATTTCTTTGTCTTTAGCATGCAGTGGTCGTATTTTCAAGCATTTCCAAGTTGAAAATTGGAGGCACTATTGTTTTTTTCTCTATCGTTTGAGTGTAGACATGGGAGAGTTGGGATGGTGACCTGAATTAATCAAAATAAGGTGCAAGTAACTGATCTGGAACTTCAGCTCTATCGTGAGTCTGGGAGAGAGACACTAGACAGCAGTCGTCTTATGCTTGTTTGGGGGAGTGGGGTGGAGTGGTGCTAATTTAGGCATCACAGTTATGGAGCCTTGCTTCAGAAGGAGAGAGGACTGTTTCGGAACATTGAATGGAAGTGTTGGTCACATGTGCCAACTTGAACATTTCCTTCTAATGTAGATTTACTTGGTGTCAGACAAGGTTTTAAGCAAATTATTAGAGCCAGTTCGTTAGAGATTATGTTAGAAATGTCTCACGGTTAAGCAGGACCTTAGACTTCTTCATATTTTGAAGGCTGTCAGAAACCCTTTATGGAAGAACCGTAACAGTGCAAACATATGTTTGTACATTAAATATACAAGCAGTAAATGCTGAAATGGAAGACGTGAACTCAAGGCAGGAGGTCAATATTTTGTAAAAATTAATGATCTCGAGTGAACTCTCATTAACTCTGGCTCGGTTAATCTGAATATTGTGATAATTTGACTTGGACTGAAGTTTACTTTCATCCCATTTATGAAGAAAGATTCTGCTAAACAAATTAATAGTGCATTTAAGATTTGCAGGGAGGCATGCTTAACTTGCTTGAAGGACTTCAAGCAAGCCCATTAGTTGGCTGCTAATTACAACGGACTTTGCTTATTAAAGCAAACCTGATAGAACCTTTACTTGGAAACACTTTATTAGCAGTGCATTTGAGTTACTCTAGGTATGGAAAAATAATAAAAGGTAGTATATTGTTTAAGAGAATAAATTTTGGAGTCAATGGACTTGAGCTTGAATCCTGTTACCTAGCAGAGTCCGTCTAACCTCTCTAAATCTCAGTTTCCTTATCTCAAAGACAGAGCACAATTAATAACAGGACCTAATCTTATGCAGTGTTTGCAAGAAGGAAATGACACAGTTCATGTAAAACTTAGAATGATGACTCATATACAGTAAGCAGTTAATACATGTTAGGTAGAGTTTGTTATTCTTAGAAAGTAGTTCTGAATCACACCTCACTATCCTTTCCTTTATAAATTCAGATTAATGAAGATGTTTCTGAAAACATCCATTTGTTGAGCTACTCTTCCTAAATTTGAATAAGAAGCCATCTGGGGGTGGTAACTTAATAGATTGGCCTAACTGATCTGTAGGCCAAATATACACATGGAATGGGATGATTATCAGGTTCAAAGTCTTTCCAGTTTATTGGGAGGGAAATTATAATTGAACAGATTTTATATCATAAGCTTAGTTGACCATGAGTTGATATTGTGAAGTTATTTCAGAGCATGAAAAATGCCAAGAGTTTATATTTGTCTGAATATTTTATTGTAACATTTCACCATTCTTCCTCTTTTGCTGTCCTGCTAACACTTTACTACATAAATAATGGGAGTTAGTTTTGGAAGAGAAATTAGGAAATACTGGTGAGCATAAAGCAGAATATAAACATCACCCAGATTTCCAACACCCAGAGATGACCACGGCCAACATAGACCTTCCGACTTTTTCTCTGCACATACCCAAACACACACATGGATTTTTTTCCACAAAAATGAATCATACATTAAAACTAGTGCTAGTGATAGGCCAGAGGGAATGCCTCTTTTCCTCCAGTCATTTCGGGTGTGCCTTAAAACAGGGTATTAATTTGTAATCATGAGATAAGCTTGAACTTGAAAAATTGGACATAATTTTACATCTGAGAGTCCTTCATATCTTTTTTTCTGTTGAGACCAATAGAAATTCAGCATAGAGAAGATGGCTTCAATTATCTTTACAGATCCATTATAATTCAGAAGTGGGGATAGAGAGAGAGAGGCAGCACACGCGCGCGCGTGAGAGAGAACATGAATGAATATGCCTGTGTATCATGGGTGGACGTTTCTCCCTGTTGTGTGGTCTAGTGACAAGAGCATGGGGCTGGAAATAAGAAGATACACGTTCTATCTCTGACTCTATCCTGACTCACTGTGGGACCTTAGGCAATTCATTTTCTTTCTCTGGACTTTAGTTTGCTCATATATAAAACGTGGGGTTAGGCCAGATAAATTTTTAGCTGCTTGCAGCTCAGAGTCTGAGTTTTTTAAAAAGCAGACTTGCCTGTCTGCCTGGAAGAACTGAGGCTCTGTGGATCTCCTCCTAATGAGAGGAGAGGTGCTGAGTCTCACTGGTTTCTTTGGTGATGCATAGACCAAAGACTGTAATTTTTAGCCTATCAGGCATTTGACTTTTGAAAGTGCTAAATCCTCCATTAGGAATAAATGTGGAAGCTCCAGGTTATTTATCGTTATTTACACTTTCCATTCATAACTGTCAGTGTCAAAGGCTCTGTCGACATAACCGCGTCAATGAGGTTAGCTTTAATCATTTTAGTGGTGGCGAAGTCACAAATATATCAAATAGCCAATCATAATGTAGGAATCCTAAAGCCTGACTGAATTATTTATTTTGTTATGATGAAAATGTCTGGGCTTTATTGGGTTTTCTTTGAAGAACTTGATTTGGCGTGAAGTCTAGAAATAAAAGATCAGTGATTGTCTCTCAGATTTTTATTCTGCCTTCCTTCAAGGCTTTTCATTTTTCACAAGCTATTGTTAGCACTTTTAAGTCAAGGTGGAGAACTGTGATATTTTTTATCTTAGGGGTTTAAGCATGTATGAAAAACCTTTCCCTTTGGTCTCTAGTCCCCTTTCTGTCATGTGGAAGTGTGTGACCTTGAACCAGCCACTTAACCTGAAGCTCATTTTCTTCATCTATCACGTGGGGATTACTCTCCCTTTGCTTCAATCTCAAATTATTATGAGGCCCAAATAAGATAATGATCTTGTTATCATACAGATGTCAGGTTTTATTATCACCTGCCAGTTTAGTGCTATTATGTAGCCCTTGAGTAGGTAGGATTGACTTGTTAGGCAGATGCCATCCTGAAAAGTTATAGGAAAGTCGGTTTAATACATCAACACTCTTCCATACCTCATCTATACCCTGATAGACTACCACAGAAATTTTGTCCTCCAGAGGTCATTAACAAAAAGGGTTCCACAAACTTAAAATCATGTTCAGCTGAAAAATGAACAAGAGGAAAATGAACAATATTCAGACAAAGCATGAGTGCTGTGAATTGGATTAAATACAGTGCTAAAAATGGAGCTCTTAAAGTTCTGAAAAGGGAAATAATTCCTCTTGGCTTAGAAATGCTCAGGACCTTTTTGGGGTGTGGAATGGGGTGTGTAGAGTGGGCACCTGGCAGTGGGAGGGCAGGGATTGGAGTGGATGAGTGAAGCATTGGGAAATAGTTGTCTGCACAGCCCTCGGCTTTGATCTGCGTCAATCCCCAACACTCTTACAGCCCCCAGCCACACAGTGTGCTTTCTCCAGATATCTTTAACACACGGTAAAACCACAATCGGCAAGTGCCTTTGTGCTTATAATAAAGTTGCATGGTTTCTTGAAGAATCACTTTTGTTTTCTTTTTTCCCACCCGGCCATTCAGAGGCCCTGATTACCAGCATAGCAGGAAAGAAAAGAGATAAATACCCAGGGCCAAAGCAAAACACAAAGGAAGCAAGATTAGAAAATTGAGAGCTGTGGAGCACCAACAGTTCAGTAAAGTAACATGGTCGCTAGGAGGAAGGAACTGTTTCAGGTTTACCTACTGAATGAGCTCATGTTTAAGTTGACTCATGGCTAATTAATTTTCATGTGCGAAAGCAAATTTGCATCTATTGAGTATGTTCTAACTGGGAGTGACATTTATTGAAAATTGAAGAGCTAGGCGGTTTGCTTTTATTCCTGACGTGATGGAAACTGCTCCCAGGAATGATTTTTCAGCCCCTTTGAGTTGCAAGGCCCTGGGGAGGCTTGGCCCATGGAGACACACTGGTCTGGGCATTGGAACAAGTTGGATCTAGTTCTAGCTTGAGTATTTGCTAGCCCTGAGACCTGGAGCAAGCCATCGGAACCTTCTAGGGACCCAGACCTGTAAATTAGGCTTGGTCCCCAGCTACCCTGCATCCCCCACACTTGTCTCTTTCTCTGCCTTCACACTTACCAAAGTAGAAATGATGTGCTTTGCATGGGGTGGGGGGGCCAAGGAGGGCGCTCTCTGTCCCATCGCTGGACTGAATGCACCTCGAAGGTCCTATCTGTGGTAGACACACAGAGTAGATTTTCAGCAGGTGTCTGTGAAAATTTTTTTAATTCCTCTAAACCTTAGGCTTCTCATCTATAAAATGGAGCTGATCTGTCTTAGTTTTGAAAATATGAAAATGTATATACAAAATTGCATATGAACTAAACAGCAATATAGTATTTATGTACAGGACTATTAGCAATTAGTGCTGTTATTTGTAATTCACATTTTAAAATAGATGACTATTTTCTTAATGGATTTTGGGCAAATTAACCTTTCTGAAGCATAGTTTCTTTGTCCAAAGAGGTGAGTAGACTGGCGCATCAGTCATTAACTAGGGGGTCCGTGGTTGGGCTGCAGTGGGTCCTCCAAGTCCCTGAAACCGTGTGTAAAATTTGTATTTGTGACATTTTTTTCTGGAGAGAGCAAGCACATAACTTCAGTGAGGTTTGCCAAGGTGCCTCAGTCCCGAACAGTTAGAAACCGCAAGGCTAATTAATCTCTTAAATTCCAATCTGTGCTAATCTGATTCTATGAAATATCCTAGTCTGAAAAATAGATTCAAATTTATGATTATTTAGTGGACTCAGATAAGTAGTTTCAGTTATTGTAGCAGCACTAAAGTCACGATTCCCAGATTAAATAATATCTACTTGGTTACTAATTGCTGGCATATTGTACAACCACTCAGATGCCTCCTTGGCTTGAGGGAAGAACTGCTATTTTAGATGTTTCCTCCCCTCTCCTTTCTCAAATGCAGTTATTTCATCCTTACCTATGTTCCTTTTAACAGGGACTGGGGTTTGGGTTTTCATCTACAGAATTGGAAGCTTTAGCGGTATGTTTGTCAGCTGAATGTATGCAATAAATGTCCTTCAAAGGAGTCAAATTGCAATAGCAAAGCTATAGCCTGTGAGTGAAATTAGAGGAGCCGCACCATTTCAGAGCCCGGATGGGTGTGTTCTGATCATAATGAAGCCACTGTATATCATTCAGTTTTTTTGAGAAGTGAGGTAGTTAAGATCCCAACATCTAGGGCCTCCCTGGTGGTGCAAGAGGTTAAGTCTCAGCACTATCAGGGTATCTTCAACCAGATCCCCGACCAGGGAGCTGATCCACGTGGCACAGCAGACCTCTCCTGTCTCGCCCGCTGCTCCCCTCAGCAGTGTATTTCAGTTGATCCTCCTGTTCTGGCCTATACCCCAGCTCTTGCATGCATAAATAAATAAATCTTTAAGAAAAAAAATTCTCAGCATCTATAGAAACAGAAAGGTTGATTCACTTATGTGCACCGAGCTTTCTGTTTTAATAAAGAGGTAGGAGTATGACTATCAGATTAAGAAATATGGAGAGAGTTTTTTTTAAAAAGATTTATTTATGCATACAAGAACTGGGTTGCAGGTCAGAGGTGTTGGGGGTGTGTGAGAGGATTCACCAGAGACAGAGTGGGGAGCAGAACAAGCAGATCGACTGAAGTACACAGCTGAGGGGAGCAGTGGGCGAGGCAGGAGAGGTTTTGAACCTCTGGCCCGGGATTGAACTGGTGCTGCAGTGGCTGCAGACAGCCTCACAGGCTGAGACCCAACCCATTGCGCCACCAGGGAGGCCCAGTATGGAGAGTTTTTATAGTGACCAGCAGGCAGTGGTCCTCCAGTCTGTTTCAGAATCCTATTCATTGCTGACCCTGAGAGGATGCTGGCAGTATGACTGACCGTACCTTCATCTCTGAGAGGAAAGCATCCTCAAACCAATCTTAGAACATGAAGTGAGAAAACAAGAGTTGCAGGCAGTAGATGGAGTTTCTGTTCACGGCTGTGCTACTTTATGGTGTCAGTCTCTTTCTGATGCTGAGTCTTTCAGGCTTGCTGTCACCTAGGGGCTCCTTTCGGGACTTTTGCAATGTAAGTAATTGTATGTATGAATGTAATTGTATGTATATATGTAATTGTAATGATGATATAATAGCGAGAGTTTCCATTGAGTGTCTACTGCGTGCCACTATGCTGTTACGAGCTTTAAAATGGATTCCATCCTTACAGTAATCCCATTTGGTAGCTGATAATATCTCCATTTCAGGGATGAGGAAAACTGAAGCTCAGAGAGGCAAGCAGTTTGTTCAAGTGCTACCACCCGCTCACTCCTTCCTGAGGTCTCTGCTCCCCCAGGCAGAATCCACTGAGGCCTTTTGCCTATGCCTCTCCTCCCCCATGAGCTGGCTTCAACCCTTAGCTCTTGCCTGGACTTTTTAACCACTTCCTCACTTGTCTCCCTCCCTCCAGCTTTATATTTATACTCTTCCTCTAGCATCCATCATTTTTTAAGATGTCAGGTGCCACTTCTAGAAACCTTTCCTGACCTCCTTCGCCCACTCCCGCCCTAGATTAGGTTCCCCTTCTCTGTGTCCCATAGTGCCTTGTGTATCATCTCTGGTCTGCTTCATTAACAATATAACACTAACCAAAATGTAGTAAGTACTGCTCTAAGCTCATGATATGCATTAACCCACTAAATCCTCACAATAACCATCTGACGTAGGTCCTGTTAATACCACATTTTACAGATGTTCAGGAACTTGCCCGTGATCAAAAGCTATTCCATTCCAGAGCTGGAATTTGAGTGTCAGACACACATAATGTGAGAGCCTGGTCACTCGGCCTCAAGTATTGCCATCACCAGGAATCCTTCTGTGCTTCTTTCCTAATCTATCATTTAAAATAATCTGGATTTCTAAAAGTCCAAATTAAGCTTGAAGCCGAAAACAAGCACTTTGCAGGTATTTAGTGGATGGAAAGACTTGCAGTATGAAAGACCTGTTATCAGATGACAGTACATTTAGCTGAAATGGTACACTTGGCAACACTTTACTTCCGTGAGCCACGTGGTTCCCATTTTCCAGGTAAGAAGAGTGAGGCTAGAGGGCTGTGAAGTGACTTGCCTAAAGCCGAGTTTCTCCACCTCCATGTTTTTGCCATCTGGGCCTGGATAATTCTTTGTTGTGGGGGGTTGTCCTGTGTATT